>CM031611.1:1206772-1214272 GCA_018398815.1 Conus ventricosus
CCCTAACGACTGTTTAATGAACATGTCGTATTAGAATACTTCGTCTCATGTGTGTGTGTGTGAACAGTCTTCGTTCAAACCAAAATCAATCCAACATGATTTGCAGGACAAACGTGTTCTTTTGTGTTTATTGATTGATTATTAGTTCCTAAAATGTCGTCTGTTTTCTGTATTAGTTCGTTGTCACCTAAAAAATCTGCAGACCGTATAAATGTGTTCTGTCAGTGTTTATGTTATCAGTATCAAGTGCTGTTGTGTACTGATAATTCTGTTGATGTATCAGCTCAGTTTCATAATATCTATTCAGTAAAAATAATAAAACAAATTTTTGACCGCAGATGTGTGAAAAATGATAAATGCCTTTGAGGATTCTCAGAACATTTTAAAATAGAAAAAGAGAAAGAAAAACAGACGCCTCCGGGCGTGAAGGGCTTACATTTGTTTTTGTTTTTCTTTTAATGTCACAAGTCCTGAAGACGGTCTATGACCGAAACGTTGTTGATATCTGTTCTGTGTTTCTTTTTTTTTTCTATTTTAAAATCTTCTGAGAATCCTCAAAGACATTTAGCATCGGTTCAGTAAACATAAATAGCTTGCAGTCCCATTCAGTTACTACAATATGAAGATGTCTTAATGTGATCTAGCATATATGGATAAGCTTTTGATGATAACTATCAGTGACACTATCACTATCGGTAGTAGTAGTAGTAGTAGTAGTAGTAGTAGTAGTAGTAGTAGTAGTAGTAAATAGTAGTAGTAGTGTTGCTGTTACGGTTGTTGGTGTTCTTCATCTTCTTCTTCTCTTCTTCTACTACTTCTTCTCTCTTCTTCTTCTTCTTCTTCTTCTTCTTCTTCTTCTTCTTCTCTTCTCTTCTTCTTCTTCTTCTTGTCATTATTATTGTTGTTGTTATTATTATTATATTATTATTATTATTATTATTTATTATTATTATTATTTATATTAGTATAGTTTTTAGTATAGTAGTAGTAGTAGTAGTAGTAGTAGTAGTAGTAGTATTGTTGTTGTCATTATCTTTTATTATTATTATTATTATTATTATTATTATTATTAATATTATTATTGTTGTTGTTGTTGTAATGATTCTTATTACTATTATCATATCACCACTACTATTGTCGTTGTTATCACTATCATCGTCATTATTGCCATCATTCTTCTTATCATCATTATCATCATCATTATCATATTCATCACTCACACGCATGCACACATACACAGACACAGACACACACAGACACGCAGACACACACAGACACACACACACACACACACACACACACACACACACACACACACACACACACACACACACACACACCTCACACACACCCACACACACACACACACACCACACACACACACACACACACACACACACACACACACAACACACACACACACACACACACATACTACACTCTCTCTCTCTCTCTCTCTCTCTCTCTCTCTCTCTCTCTCTCTCTCTCTCTCTCTCCTCTCTCTGTTTATGTGTTAACCTTTGAAGTTTCAGATAGAGAAGGGGTGTGCTTTTAAACCACATAAAGAACGGACCATGACACTGCCTAGCAAAGCAGGAAAGTGTGTTCTTTAACCTGAAGACATGGAAGGGAAAGAATCGTTAACCATTGGATTCTGTGCTCAACGATGCAGTCTACAGACATCTGAACCTGACGTGTTCCAATGTAGACTTTAAGATCAGAACATTGGGGAAAAAACATAAAGGGAGACAGAAAACAGAGAAACAGAAAGAGACAGACAAAGAGACAGAGACAGACAGAGACGAAGAAACAGAGAAAAAAAAAAGAGGAAAGAGAGAGAGGAGGTCAGAAAGGAGGTGGGGGGGGGGGGGTAGAGGTAGAGAGACAGACAGACAAACAGACAGAGAAAGACAGACAGAGACTCGTATTTGAATAGTTTGTATGAGTTACATTTAGTTTCAAAAGACTGCTTTGAGGTGCAGAAAATGTAAAACACTGGTTGTTGGTTTGCTTCACATTGGTTTCTATCAGATTCCAGCCTGTCACTAACACAGAAAAGCTGTCAGAAGAAAAGCTGACCGTCTCTTACTTTCAATCCTGTAGGAAACCTCGGCTTTTCGGGTGAAACGTAGCACACAGTCACCCTGTACAGTGTGTCTGTCTCCTCCTTCATCACGGCTGTAATGTGCAACTGACTGGCAGCCTGTGAAAAACGGTCCAATGCACAATGTGTTAGAAAAACCAGCATGTGTAGTGAGTAGGCAATCCACCCTCAGACTGGAAGATAGTGAGCCGTTCAAACAGCGTGAAGTGACTGGTTCAAAACGTAGAACACAACAAGTCACAGAAACGGATTTTCCATGGCAAAGAAGCAACGCAAATCTTTCTCGAACGAAATAGTTGCCTGGTATTATCCCTGATAATCATCATCCCGTGTCATTCATCTCCAAAGGCGGATGTAAATCTACAGCCTTTTCATCGTAGATATATCTTTTGCTTCAAGATATTGATAATTGATAAACTGTTCAATGCTCTCTCTCTCCCCTCTCTCTCTCTCTCTCCTCTCTCTCTCTCTCTCTCTCTCTCTCTCTCTCTCTCTCTCTCTCTCTCTACCTGCCTAAGTATCTATCTATTTGTCTATCCGTCTGTCTCTCTATCTTACTATCTATCCATCTGTCCGTCTATCTGTCTATCTGTTTATCTATCTTAACATGCGCAGGTACAGTTCCTAAAACAGTTACGCTTCATATGCACTGAATAAATGCAGATACATAAATGATAGTTATCAAGTGCAAATGTCGATGGTTTAAAGAGAAAATGTACTTGGAAACTAACACATGAAAAGACAAAGTGGAATAGAGATACAGACGAAATCATACATTGGGTAAGGAAGAAAAGGTAGGGTAGCAATGGGAAAGTAGTAAATTTTCAACACAGAATTTCACTAAAGACACCATTTTGCAGTCGCATTCTTCCTAATCCCCTATGTCACACACATCTTCATTTTCACAGTGAAGAGAGAGAGAGAGAGAGAGAGAGAGAGAGAGAGAGAGAGAGAGAGAGAGAGAGAGAGAGAGAGAAGAAGACAGACAGACAGACAGACAGACAAGACAGACAGACGGACGGACGGACACACACACAGACACACAGACACGCAGACAGAGATAGATAGAAGGGGGAGTGCTGATACAGGAGAAATGAAGAGAGAGAGAGAGAGAGAGAGAGAGAGAGAGAGAGAGAGAGAGAGAGAGAGAGAGAGAGAGAAAGAGAGACAGACAGACAGACAGACAGACAGACAGACAAAACAGAGACAGAGAGCGAGTGAGAGAGAGAGAGAGAGAGAGAGAGAGAGAGAGAGAGAGAGAGAGAGAGAGAGAGAGAGAGAGAGAGGAGAGAGAGAGAGAGAGAGGATTAATATACGACGGAGTGCTGATCTTGAAATTCTGTACATGAATGCAAACAGAGATGCTTCACGTCTTTGTGTGATCAGTAAAGTTTGAAAGACCACTCACGTACCGGTTGTAGTGGACATCTACCCGAACTGTCCGTGGTGGGGGAAGCCTCAGTGGTGGTCTGGCCACGGCCATGCCGTGTGGTCTGGCCAGCTTTTGCTGCTGTCAATTCTTCACATACGCCTTGGAGGTCCTGCAACACCTGCAGGTTACTGAGGTAGTGAATACTGATGTCGAGAGACAAGACGACAATGACAAAAACTGTGGCGATGATATTTATGATAAGGACAACACTGGAACCAATCAGAACGTTGCATTTTTTTATATTACCGATTGCAGTATGAGGGTATATTACGTTGAAGTTGTTGTTTCTTGTTTGTCTGTTTGTTTTTTTCTGCAGGGTCTGACTCTTACCTTGAGGTTTGGAAAATGCTATGGACCCAAACGGGAAGACCACGACTCTAACTGTATTGCCAGAGGTTGTGATTAAACCCGGCCTACAGTATGAACTGAGCCCAGCGATGACATCACATCCCATGTGATTAAACCCGGACTACAGTATGAAGTGAACAAAGAGGACAGCGATGACATCACATCCCATGTGATTAAACCCGGCCTACAGTATGAACTGAACACAGCGATGACATCACATCCCATGTGATTAAACCCGGCCTACAGTATGAACTGAACACAGCGATGACATCACATCCCATGTGATTAAACCCGGACTACAGTAGGAACTGAGCACAGAGGACAGCGATGCCATGACATCCCATGTGATTTAACCTGGACTACAGTATGAACTGAACACAGAGGACAGCGATGACATCACATCCCATATCCGCTTCAGAGGGCGCGTAAGATCTCATGTGGCGAAAGGTTGGCCGTGTCTGGGGTTGTGCTGTCTTCCTTCCTGTCAGTGGAACAGCAAGGAGCCAGGCTGCGGGATGACTCGGCGGTTAATCGACGGTGGCTTCTTTCGCCGGAGGGCCTTGCAGTCATGAAATTTGGGCTGGTACACCCCTTAGGTACTCTACCATGGAGGACCTGTCATGTCACATCCAGTAGCCATTACATAATGGCATACCATGGGGACTCTCCCTTGGACGACCTGTTATGTCACATCCAGTAGCGATTACACAATGGCATCCCATGGGGACTCTCCCATGGAGGACCTGTCATGTCACATCCAGTAGCCATTACACAATGGCATCTGCCAGGGAGCACTCATGTCCCTGTGGAATGCCCTGTGTGTGCCTGCACCCGGCATTTGAGGACAGCCTTCTCTGGCTCCCTTTGTGCCTTCGGTGTATCTTTTTCTCTCCAATTGATATCCAAAGCATCAAAACAATTCCTATCGTTTGTGGTCAACACAAGAAATATACGGTGTATTAAAACCTTTATACCTGCTCACACACACACCCCAGGGTAGGATATTATTTTCTTCTGAATGCACAGGCTGCAGATAGACAATCTTTTTTTTTACCTATGCACGAACAAAACCTACCAGCCCATGAATGGGAAATAGCTTTAAATTCTATGAAGTACTCAATGACAACAAAAACCTGAAAGCGTCTGCCTATGAGCATATAGCCAAACATCAGTGTGCTCCATTCTAATTGGCTAGTGTCGTTTAGATTCAGGCAATCACTTGGCAGGATACATGATATTTATGACATAAATAGTAACTTAATAGGGTAGTTTTACGAGGCGAAATCATCAGTTGTCACGGTCCTTATCCAGTAAAATCAACATACTGCTGAGCTTTTATTTCATGAATTGGATGTTTAAAAAAATGCTTTCGCTCAACGAGCGTGTTGTAGTATGAATTACTTGCCTGACACAAATGATCGCCTGTTCCTGGCAGTTTATCAGCTGTCATTGTCATTCCATGCACACACACACACACACACACACACACACACACACACACACACACACACACACACACACACACACACACACACACACACACACACAAAAACACACACACACCACGCCTGCGCGTGAGCTCTCTCTCTCTCTCTCTCTCTCTCTCTCCTCTCTCTCTCTCTCTCTCTCTCTCTCTCTCTCTCTCTCTCCTCTCTCTCTCTCCTCCTCTCTCTCTCTCTCTCCTCTCTCGTCTGTCCTTGCTTGTGTACGTGATAAATGTAATTATTCTGAATATTTTGGTTGTCCTCGTGGCGTAAAACAGGGGTGTCTTTTGAGTCCCCAGATGTTTATGGGTTTTTTTTTTTATTAATGAACTAGCCATTGAAATGTCGAAAAAGGGAAGACATGGAATCCAACTTGTACCTGATATGATTTTACTTTCAGACACTGTTATTGGGTTGCAGAATCAACTAAACGCATTGAAACAAGAGGCAGATAAACTACAACTGACTGTCAATCTTGACAAAACTAATATAATGGTGTTTCGTAAGGGAGGTCACCTTTCACAACGGGAAATTTGGTGGTATGGCAACTTGGAAGTTAAAGTTACAAATGCATGCAAGTACCTAGGTATGATATTTACAACCAAATTATTAAGCTTAAATACTGGATGGCTAGAAATGTGTAGAAAGGAAAAAAAAGGAGTTGTAGAAATTCTGAGATCCACGAGGAAGTTGAGATCAATCGATTTCTCCATTTTTTAAAATTGTTTGACACCCAAATACTACCCATGATAACTTATGCCGCAGAAATTTGGGGCTTTCAGAAAATACTTATATGGAAAGACAATATGAAGAAATGTTGACTGCTGTACCTTTTCCGGATAACTTGAAAATATAAAGGTAAAGAAAAAAGGTACCTTTTGGAGAACTCTTCAACGTTTCGTGCTGTAAGCTGTGAACAAATACGTCTTCCCACAAGACACTGAATACCGTTTTCTGTTTACTATGGATGTTACTTCACTATACACTAACATCCCGCATCAAGATGGACTGTCTGCTGTGAAACACTTCATGACCCAGAGTTCCTTGAAAGTTGACACAACTACTATTTTACGCTTGACAGAGCTTGTCTTGACCCTCAACACTTTTGATTTCGGTGATGAATTTTATCAACAGACAAAGGGAGTTGCAATGGGAACACGAATGGGTCCATCTTATGCTTGCCTGTTCATGGGCTATGTTGAATCCCGGATCTTCTCCCAATTTCCTGACACCAACCAGAAGTCTTTAGAAGATTCATCGATGATTGCTTTGGCATATTCCACGCTCCCTAAGCAAGAACTTCTTGACTTCATTCAGTTTGCGAACAAATTCCACCCATCCCTCAAGCTTACCTATGAAATTTCTGACTCGTCCCTTGCTTTTCTGACATATTTGTCAACATCCAGAAAGACTCACGATCCCTCCATACTACAGTACATTATAAACCAACAGATTCTCATTCGTACCTTCTCTTCTCATCCAGCCACCCACCTGCATCGAAAGACAGCATCCCTTTTTCCCAGTTCCTGAGGTTGCGCAGACTCTGTAGCTCAGACAGGGCTTTTGTGAAAGAGGCAACAACCATGGCTACTTTTTTCACTGCCAGAGGTTACCCTTTAGCCTTGATACAATCAGCCCTGGAACGAGCCAAGTCCATTCCGAGAAGCCAAGCTCTCAAAATCAAAGAAGCGGATGCTGCAGAGACGGACCGATGCATACTGACTTTGACCTATCACCCACACAACATACCCGTGAAAAACATTCTGTGTCGCAACTTCTCGATCCTTAGGAACGATCTAACACTGAAAGATACATTCAACCAACCTCCACTTGTGGCTTTCAAGAGGGACAAAAGCCTTGGTGACCAACTTGTGCATGCTGCCTTCCATTCTACGTACCCTTCTGCTCAAGCTGGCAATTTCCCTTGCAAGAAACCTAAATGTAAAACCTGTACTTTTATTAACCCTGCAACAACTATCCAAGGCCCATCAGATCATAAGTTTCAGGTGAAATCCCATTTCACATGCCAAACTCAAAATGTTGTCTATGTCCTGACCTGTACCTTGTGTGCCATGATGTATGTAAGAGAAACATACAGATCACTCAATGATCGCTTCAAAGAACACAGGGAC
>CM031611.1:1219272-1244236 GCA_018398815.1 Conus ventricosus
CCTCTGTCTTGGTGTACGAGCTCCTGAGGTGCTATGCCTTGTGGATACCAGGATTTCCGCATGCGATGCGGATGCTTTGTGCCCATTTTTGTGGCATTCATGTGGAAAAGAGCAAGAAACAGAGCCGCCATACAACAGAAGACATTGAAGGTTCGGCGTGTAGCAGACGGTGTCCTCGTTGGTTGCCTCCTCACTTACTTGTTTTGGGGGAGTTTTTTATTGCAATGTGGCGATGTCGAGCAAAACCCTGGGCCAACCAAGAGCAGTCTGCAACAGTCCAGCGTCAGCAGTGGACCGGGACAAAGAACCAGCACGGACAAATGTGAAAGCGCCTCATCCAGCACGCCAACTGTTACGTCATCTCCGGTAGAACCTACCATAATGGATGTCATGGCCATGCTTCAAACCCTCAACATGAAGTTTGATGACATGAAGGCAGAGATGAAAGAATTCCGTGACAGTTTTGCTGCCCTACATGGTGAGGTTGAATCCCTGAAGGAGGAGGTGAAGGACCTTCAACATGAGAACGCAGACCTACGCAACACCAACGACAACCTGATGAAGAGGATCCAGGACTTAGAGAGGAAGACAGAAGAGAACAGCATTTTACCAATCCTGGCTCACTTCGTCCTCAACCAGTTTCGGACGAAGTGACCCCAGGATTGGTAAAATGCTGTTCTCTGACAAGTAAGACTTCAATAACCAAAAAATAACGACCCTACAAAGAAACATATTGTGTAGGATTATCCGTTTTCAATACTAATTTACTAAACTTTTTAGATTTCAGTTTTTGCTTAATCCTATGTTTTCCCAATCATTTTCGCGCATACAGTCATTTTCAATAACATCATTTTTGCGCAGACGGTCATCAAACTAAGACTTGGCTGAGACACTGTGCGAACGACCCTAATTAGAGGGTTCGGGGATTGTGGCAGGCAGTACCATGTACGGCGGTCCTGGGTGGCTCATGCGATACCTGTAATTAACTAACTGTAACCACCATAAGGCCGGGCTGGTGGCGCTACCTGACCAGGTTAACCCGCAACATATAGCAAAGAACATTCTTGAATACGAAGACCGGTTTCGCCATTCTTTCCCGGACTGCCGCACAAGAAGGTTGTTTTTTGACTGTGCTCCGGTGTGACCACTGTGTTTTGGTTGTGTTTTATTTTAAAATGTCTAACAGGTTTACCGAAGAACAGGTTTGCGCTATTCAAGATTACAAGTTTTACTTTAACTGCATGTTAGAGTATTTGTCAAAAAAGGAACTAGGCGAAGCATGTTCTTTACCAGTGAAACCGAAAAGAAGCATTGCTTTTCTAGAAGGCGGAGAAAAGGAAAAAAGTGAACCGACTGCTTTGGAAATGCACGACTATCTTAAAGGTTTGTTGGTTCAAGGAAATGAAAACGATGAAAGAAATATTGCTGAACAAGATTAGCTGGTTTCAATGCGTGTTTGACTATTGATGAGATGGTTCCTTATCTAATAAATGGTGCTGCATTGTTGAAAGTTGGCCAAAGCAAAACAATCCATCACGCGTTAATTGTTGGGCGCTGGCTTGAGACAGCTCAAGTCATGTTTAAAAAAACAAAAACGCTACAAACATGGCGTTCATTTCTCAAGACGCAGGTGAACATGGCTGATTCGTATGCTAGAAAACTTATTCAACTTTCTATGTGTTTTTATAACTATCCTAAATTTCACAAGCTAGGAATCAGTATAAATGAACTGTGTAGCAAACGCCAAACCATTATTAGACTTATGCAACAGAATAACGATTTTCGGGGTTCTGGCAAACAAACTAAATAGGGCTAGGCAGACCTTAGTACATCTACCAGTATGGAGAGGAGTAGTGTGTAGCCAGCACTATCTCCATATAAATGCTCCAAATATACAATGACGGGTGTACTAACTACTGGCGATTAGAGCCGCCATAAAACCTTGGCTACAGCAGTAACTGCTGTAACTCTGCCAAAGCCAGTTGCAAGCCTGGTTGAGAAAAGGGGAGCACAGCAAACTAGGCCAAACGACCCTATGTGATCACTTGACCTGCAAAGCGCGGCAGTCTGCTGCTAATGACGTCAGCACGGAGCACCAGCAAAGCTCGGCGGCAAACTAGGCCAAGTGATCATATATGATCACTTGACCTGCAAAGCGCGGCAGCACCTGCAAAGCTCAGCGGCAAACTAGGCCAAACGACCCTATGTGATCACTTGGCCTAGTTGATTGAGGTTGCGCGCGGGACACAACCTGTTTAGTCACAAAGCAAGAAGTGGCCCTAGTAGTTCCACTTCTTGTTTGTTTGTTGGTGTTTGTGTGTTTTGTCCTGCCCCACGCATGCACACCCCCACCCCACCCCCCCCCACGCATGCACTCAAGTCACTTCTAAGTTCTTAACTCAAGTTACCCCAAGTCACTTCTAAGTTCTTACTCAAGTTGTCCTCAAGTCATCCTCAAGTTGTCCTCAAGTCATCCTCAAGTTGTCCTCAAGTCATCCTCAAGTCATCCTCAAGTCATCCACAAGTTCTTACTCAAGTATCCTCAAGTCATCCTCAAGTCATCCTCAAGTTCTTACTCAAGTTACCTCAAGATTGTAATTAAGTCATCCTCTAAGTACAACCAAGTTCTTATTTAAGTTATCTTATAATTATCAAAAAAACAAGACAATCTATGTTTTTAACTTAAATAGTAAATGTCTAATATAGTACACACACGCCTCAAAAAACGCGCCATCGTTGAGGATGTTTTGCTCAGCGTTCTTGGCGCGAGATTGGTTAGCATAGATCTTAATGAAGTTCTTACATCGTAAGCAACCGCATTGATTACAATTCTGGTCTATGGAAATGTCTTTTATAGACTCCATGTCTTTATTTATTGACTTCATCATTTTAAACAAATAATAATCCGCCATGATCTATTTTTATCAAAAAAATTTTAAAATTAAGTTCTTAAAATATTATTGCATCTGAAATGGATCAAATGATCTTTTGTTGTTGGCGGTTCTGGCGTGCTGTTGTCTTCTGTATTTAGTGGTTCAGATTTTTTTGACTGCTTTTGTTTTTGTTGCCATTGTTTATATCTTTTATAACCGTAATAACCGCCCCAACATCAGCAAGGGCGCCAAAAATGGCAACAGTTTTAAGTTCAATATTCCATGAAGGCTTTGGTGCTGTAGGCCTTGAATCAACTGGTGTTTTTATAGCCGGCATTGAATCAACTTGTTCTGGCGTTGGCGGGGTTATGTTTTCATGATGAGTTATATTTTGTGATTGTAACTGTAATTTTTTTTGTTTGTTCCACTCTGCTAATTTTTTTGCTGCTGCAATGCGTCCAGGATGAGGTGTTTTAGTGACCACTTTCACCTGATTCAATGTTTTCTGATTCAGCGTTTCCTGATTCTGCTGTTTTTCTGGCTCGGTCATTTTTAAGGGAAATAAATCTATATGATTAAAGTTATTAATCCCATGATTAACGGCGATAACAATGTTCCAAATCTGTAATACAGATCACACCCTAGAGACTCTAATGACTTTGTTAAAACTGGATCCTGCGTTAAATCATACATAAAGTCTTGTTCAGAATCAATGGGAGCAAATCTACTAACTAGTTTAGTGTACAAACTAAGAACCGTTTGCCCAACACTTTTTACCATTCTTGACCCTAGTTGCGCTTCATACCTGTTATGATACTTTACAATGTCTTGCGGTGACATCTGCTGAATTTGTTCTATGCTGAATTCATTTCCGAGGAGCTGTTTTGTTTTTCCACATGCTGCCAAAGAATACAGTCTTTCTTTTTTTGGCATAATAGCTTGCTCATCAACCAGGTCATTTGTAATCATAAGTTCAGGAAGGTTTAGTAGATCATCGGTGTTCATGTTTTTATTAATTATAATTATTTTGTTTTTAAAAATGAGCGCCGAAAAGACTGTTGCCAATCTTGTTTACCATTCTGCTGTTATTGGAGGCCTAAGTGTAGGATACACAATGCTTGGTAAAAGCCTGTTAAAAATAAAACCGGCAGATCTTGGCAAACTAGACTTTGAAGACTTAGCAAAGCTAATTGCTATTATTGCAGCTTCATTCGCTACGAAAGATTTTCTAGTTAAGCAAGGAATAATTCCAGAGAATATAAATATGTAAAAAAAATACATTTATAAAATATGGCTTCACTCGTAATGATGATAGGCGGCGCTGTGGTGAATGCGCTCGCTTTTAGCGGAAGTAATTACGCATTTAGTAAACTACGGGATGACGGCGACAGAAAAAGACATAACAAAGCTGTGGAGCAACTAGCTGCAGCACAAGACGCCTATGAAAAGCAGAGAATTGAACAGTTAGATTTTATTAACACCAAACTGAAAAAACAGGGACATGCAGCTTACACATTTAAAGACGTTGACCAGGCAATAAAAGAATATTATCTTGTAACAGGCAAACCAATCGAGACATTGCCCCCACCAAAATTCAGTGACTTTTATCAACCATCAGAAAAACAAAAGATGCAAGAAATCGTGTTTATCGTCTTTGGCATGACTGTCGTGTATTTTGTTGCGCATAATACAGTAGAAACCGGATATAAGGCGGGCGTTTGTCTTGCCGATTCAGCCGCCTTAAAAGCGGTTTCGCCTTACATATGATACATTCGAGGCAGATGTTTGTCAAAGAACCGAGAGCCGGGTGAGCAGAGCAGTTATCGATCAAGAGTAAGATCTTTCCTGCTCCTGCGTTTCTCAGCTCCCTGTCCCACTCAGTGAGCCACTCTGTAAACAGAGCGCCAGTCATCCATGCTTTTTTGTTGGATCGATAGGTGACTGGGAGTCTTTCAATGTCCACGCCTTTGAAGCAGCGCGGATTTTTGCTTTTCCCAATCACAAGGAGCTTCCTTTTGTCTGTGCCTGTCATGTTGGCACAAACAAGCACCGTGATTCTGTCTAATGCCTTTTTGGAGCCGTACAACTGCTCTTTTGCAAAGCAAAGTGTGGCATCAGGGGTTGCCCTGTAGAAAAGCCCTGTCTCGTCTGCATTGTAAATTTCTTCTTCTTTGAAAGTCTCAAGAATCTCAGGCATTCTGTCAGTTAACCATTGTTCCGCAGCGGGGGCATCGGCCGAATTCTTCTCTCCATGCGCCCTCTTGAACTTGACGCCCATTCTTGTTTTCCACCGACCAAGCCACCCAACACTTGGTGAGAAATCAGAGCCTAATTGTTCGGCAAAATCCTTCGATTTCTGCATGAGCATAGGCCCGGTTACGATCTGTTTTTTATTTCGGACAGACGTAAACCAAGCCCCCAAAGCAGTGTCAACTTCATCGTGTTTGCCAGTCCTTTTGCGTTTGACTGATTGGGGGGAAGAAGTTGCTGCCGCGTTCATTCTGATGTCTGCTTCAGATGCAACCATGCGCTGAATGGTTCGCAGTCCAATTCCAGTCTCTTGGACAAGTTTTTGTCTTGGTTCTCCCGCCTTCAGTCTGTCAAGCAGCTTGACTTTTTCAGACATTGACAGACATTGTCTTGATTTCTTTGCCATGATCATCACTGACTGCCGCAGGCAGTGACGGGCGTCTCTCTCTCTCTTTTCTCTTCATCAACTGACTGCGAGTGAGCGTGTGAGACAAGCGCTGACTGAAGGCAGACAAAGGCTTTGAGCGTGGTGAGAGAGTGAGACAACGCTCAACTGCAGCCAACAAACAATGAACCCTACTCACCCTCCCGCGGGGCTGATTAGCTTGGTGAGAAGGCCCGCCTTATAAACGGTATATGGTCAGCGGCGGCACCGCCTTATACTGCCCCGTAATTTTAGTCTTAAAAAGAAGGGACGCATTCCGTACTTGGAGGTCACCCGCCTTATAAGCGGTATCCGCCTTATATCCGACCGCCATAAAGGCGGTTTCTACTGTATTGGTTGAATAAAAATGAACAAAATCTATCATTCACCGAAAGGATATTGGAAGGGAATAACAGCAATTAAAAAGCTAAGCCAAGCAGCGGGAGTCAGTGAACAAACAGCAAAGGAATGGTTATCTAAACAAGCGATTTGGCAAATTTATCTACCTGCCCCTAGACGAATACAGAGACCACACTTTGTGAATACAATACCGAACGACACCCATCAAATGGACCTTCTATATTTACCCCATGATACGATTAGGCGAAAAAGATTTAAGTACGCACTCACAGTCATTGACATAGCTTCAAGATACAAAGATGCAGAACCATTAACACAAAAGAGTGCTTCTGCTGTTGCTGTCGCTATACAACTAATATACCAACGGGGCCCCTTAACTTATCCTCGCATGATTCAAGTCGATGATGGAAAAGAATTTAAAGGCCGAGTGAATCAATTATTGTTAAAACATAGAGTTACCATTAAAAGAGGCATCCCAGGAGTTCACAGATCACAGGCTTTGGTTGAAAACTTTAACAAACAGTTATCTGAAAGACTTTTTTCCTACCAGTATCACAGAGAGCTGATTGACAATTCTCGCAACACAGAATGGGTTAGACGACTGCCCTCAGTTTTGCGCGCAATGAATAATGAAGAATTTAAAGGGCTAAAACCTGTACAAGCAATCAAAAAACAAACAATAGATGTTGCTGAAGGAGACTCCAGTACAACCAGCAAACTATTACCATTTGGTTTAAAAGTAAGGTACCTTTATTTACCGGGGGAAGCAGAAGGGGACACTCGCATCAGGGCAACCGATCCAGTTTGGAGCGTTGATCCGTATGAAATAAAAAGAATTGTAAAAATGAATCCGCCCGTGTATTATTTACGAGAAACTGACACAACAAAACAACCAGCTCCTCAAAGATCTTTTGTGAAAGAAGAACTGCAGATAATCCCGCCAGACACAGTTCCGCTTTAATTAATTTACGGTTCTCCAATGCCCAATTGCATATGAAAACTCTGGATTAACAAACACACGTTTTGTGTTTGTTCTATCTAATGACTTCTTTGTTACAACAGTTGTGTTGATCTCATGTAGATTAGATCGTAGTTTTACGTTGTTATGATGAAAAGTCTTATTGTCAAACAATGCTTCTTTGTAGTTGTCATGTGATATGTTTGACTGCACAACACTGCGAGATATTCCCTTTGCTTTCTTAATGGTTTTCTCCTGGCTCGAAAGACTGTACATTTTGTACCTTAAACCAATAAACTCCTTTATCACCCCTCCAGATAATTCATCCTTCATCTTTCCTAAAACCTTCTTATTAACGGATGAATGCAAAGGTGAATCTTTAGGATAATCAGATGTATCATACCATTCTGCATGCCCTTTAGCTACTTCTATTTCCATGTCTTTATAGATGTCTTCAGTGGGGATATCTATAACAAAACTATCTGTATCTGTGTAAAGTGCTCTGGACTCAGGATACGAGGGCTTAAAGTAGTCATAAAGAAATTCTAACATCAAAAGCTTTGATAATTCTAAAACAGTAAACCAATAAAAACGGGTTTGTCCAATTTGACTTTCTTTTTTTTCATCATTATGCCAAAAAGCTGATCATGAAATCTTCTAAAGTCCTGATAATTAGGTTTAGAAGTCAGCTTAATTGCTTCGTTCTCACTGGTGACCAATCTGACATCTTTGCGCTTGTGCGGATTTTCCATAGTCTTTCCGAAACAGCTGTTGTTCATCAGCTTGAAAAAAGTCTTTTTCTGAAGCATCTGTGGATTTAGTTCTAAGATCAGTGTTCTTCATGATGTATGGTTTCATGAACTGTTCTTGATCAAAAGCAATTATACGATGAACTGCTCTCAACTTCAAACCATGTCTTAAATAAAATTGTAGAAGTCTGTAATGACAGACATAATTTTTTTTTGCCTCGAAGATTAGGCACAATTTTAGGCGGCTCTGTTTTTGCCATCTTTAGCTTTCGCTCTAAGGGATATCTTTATGCGGGCAGGATTTTCATAGGAAATTTTCTAAGTCAATTTTCTAAAATGAAACCACGCTTTTTGACCCGGCGTAAAACCCCAACCATTTAATCCCTTTTGAATTTATTCAAACCCCGCTTGTGTCATTTTAAAGTTACGTAAGGAAGTGATTGCCCATTGCCCCATACAGATTTTGCACTAAATACATGAATTTAGTAACCCTTTTTTACTTGGATCATAGTCGTCCAAGTATTTGTGTTTGCCTTACAGTAATGATGCGACGCCATACTAATTCCTCCACGCAACCCTTTTAAATCATCTAATCTTGGGGAAAATCTGACAAAAAATCAATTTGTACCCATAAACTTTAAGAAAGCATCCACTCATCCCGGGCGCAGAAAGAAATGCGGGGGATCCGCATAATTTTTCATGCAGGTCTTCCTAAAATTTTTAAAAGATGTCCGCCAAAAAACATACATCAGCCATCAAGTTAATCATAAGCCCCCATTTTTTTCAATCTAACTTCGCACCATCTTGGGCAGCGGGGAATCTAAATCAAATACCCTTTTCCTCAAAGACTAGAAAAGAACCTTTTTTTAGGGGGAAGTGAATCTTCGTCAAACCTTTCCCAACTGTTCATGTACTCAAAAGGGTAAACCCCTTTTTCTAACGAATTTGGGGTCAAAATATCTTTCCTTATTGGCAGGACTTTAAGGCAAGCCATGCTCTAAGACCCCATCATGTCTCATAAGTCTAAAAGACATGTTATTAAAGTGAAACAAAGTACTTTTCTGATACGTCAATCAGTTACCCTAAAGCCGTCTACTGCTTTCATTATAAGATAGGTCTAACCCCCAAATTTTATGAAAAAGGGGGGCATTCCAGCCCTTGGGACAAATTTTAGTTGAAGATTGCATTTACTGTTGCGCCCCGAACTTTCCCGATTATCAGGTCTTTTACTTTATTCGCTGCGTCTGAGAGGCCAAACCAAAAATCCAACGTGAGGGCAAGTCATACTTTTTCTTGTCTTCGGGTGTCATTATGATTCAGAAAATTTCAGATTATTAAACAATCATTACGCACTTTGCTGCAGCGCTGTAAAAATCTTCAGCCCTTTGGGTCCGTAAAATTCTGGCTTGAAAGCCCATCCGACCGACAATAAAAGGAAAATGAAAAAACGAGATTACCTTTAAAGACTGTTTTTCGAATTTTTTTTGTGCGCGGCCCTTCATAAGGAACAATAAGCACTCGAATCTGCGAAAAACAACATAGGCTCGTTTGCATCCTTTTTCCGGGTTCTAAAACTAATTTTAAACTCCCTTCGGGGGGTAATTAGTTTGTATTCAGTAAACTGGGCCGATACAATTTTCTTATGTTCGCTTTCGGGTTTAACAGATGGAATTCTATTAAACATTTTCTGCAAATTCTTTTTTGTCCCTCTTTTGAAAATGCTGCATTAGTTTACTCATTTGCGTATCAAAGTGTAATGCGGTAGGGCCCCCTGTGAAAGCACAGATAATCAACATGATTTTTGTCTGGACACCTATTTTGGCTTTCTTGACACTTAATGGGAAAATTTTTCCTCATCCATTGAACATTAACAGTTATTGGTTTTTTTGTTCTCAAACGATCAAAAGGGAAACCCCCGCTAACAGGAAAGATATTCCACTAAAGTTAAGACATTGATGTAAGGGCATAGTTAACACCTCTCCGGGTTTTTGCGACGTAATGCAGCCTTGCGAGAACACACCCAAAAAAAAACATTTGTCGTCTTATCTTTAGTTTAAAAAAAGCTCTTTTTTTTCGACTAATGCGGAGGGAGGGAATGAAGACCCGCCCACAATCGGCCATACTTAGCCTTTTTAAAACGATCTCTAAAATTTTTGCCCTCTGACCAACCAAGCCCTCATTTTTTGGGTTCATCAGCGCCCACAAAAAAAAAGTGTAAGCACCTCTGCCCACCGGGTTTTTTAATCAATAGAAAGAATATCTGTGTTTAGGGGAAACCCACTTTTAGATTTTCTTTTTTATGTTACTTGATTAAAAAAAATAAAATTACTTTCTGGGGTCTTTTTTAAGTTTTTTGGGAAAAATTTAAAAGCGCCAACATCCGTGTTTGTTGGGGGTGACTTTTGTTAAAATTTAAAATTTTTACAAAACCCCCCCTCAAAATTTCCCCCTTCAAAACAAATTGCGGACCTTAATTCTTAGGAGCTTTTTAATTAAAATAATTTTTAAAATTAAAAAAAAAACACCCCAAAGGGGTTTTCCCGAAAAAATATCCGTCTTTTTGTTTGGAATTTAAAAAAAAAAAACCCTTAAGTTGTTAAAGTGGGTTTAAAAAAGGGGGATGTTTTTTTAAATTTTTTAAAAATTTTTTTTTTTTTGGGGGGTTTGGGTGGAAAAATTGTGTTTTTTGGATAAATTTTTGTTTTTTAGTAAAATACCTAAAGAAAAACCAACCTGATGTTTGAGCAGTAGGTTATTTAAATTTTAAAATTTTAAGGAAAAGTTTAGGATTGGAAATTTTGTGTTTTGGTTTTGTTTTTAATTTTTTTAGAGAAAATTTAAGTGAAAAGGGGAGGAAAGAAAATGTAATAAAGGAGGTGGTAGGGATGTGGGGGGGGTAATTTGGATGAGAAAATTTTTAGCCCAGATTAAAAAATGAAAGTTGGAACAAAAAATACCCTTGTTGTTTGTGTATTTTGGGGGGAAAATTTTTGTTTTGTTGATTTGTAAATGTTGGTTAATCTAAGGTTTTTACTCGGGTTTTACACCTTTTGGGGACTCTGGGCGTGTAGGTAATTTTTCCCCTCACAGACATGCTTTTTAAAATAAAAAAAAATTTTACCTTCTAATTTTAAAACCCTGTTACTAGAATATTAGGCACACAATATTAAAAAAAAATAAACTTAAGGGGTTTTCGTCTTTTTTTTGGGGGAAATTTGTTTTTAACCTTTAACATTTCCCATTTCCCAGTAACTTTTTACCCTTCGTTTTTTTGCAACCAAACCGATTTTGTTTTAAAATAATCACTTCTACATCAAAGGGGAATTTTTTTAGAAAAAAGGGTCTGCTTTTTGTTTTCATCCTCCCCCTCCGAAAATTTTCTTTTTCACAAAATGCGATAAGGTCTAACCCCCGCAGCGAATTGGTTAGACTACCATCAATTTAAATTGCACTTTCTTTATTTTGGGATTAAAAATTTTTTCATTTTTTTTTTTAAAGGTTCTCACTCGCACACAAAAAATACCTTTAATTGATTTTGCTAAACCCACTAAAACTAAAACCCATATTGTTCTGCCCTGTTTTTGGGATTTTAAAAGTGATCCACTCTTTCGTATAATTGCTATGTCTTATATCGTTGCTCAATCACCTTTGCTAAATTAAGTTCCTAAAAACTCAAACTCTAACGCGATGCAGAAATCTTACTTTGCTTTTTCTTTTTGATCTGAAACCCTTTTTGATTCATTAAAAATTTTTTTTTCAAGACAATCTTCTTTTAATGCCTTGATTACCATGCGCACTTAAAAACTCAAATCCAAAGGGGGATAAAAAAACGATTTCCATACGCTAACTTACAGCTCATTTTTTTGCCGCTTTCCCCTTTGAGCGCCTATTTTTTGGGTTTTAGTCTTCATTTTTTCTTTTCCTTAAAACCCAAAACACCCTTTCTTTCCCGGGGTTAGCCATAGACAAATATTTTAAAAATATGTCACTTATGTAAAGAAAAATTTCTTTCCCCTCAAGTTTTAAAAAATTTTTCTAAAAATTCCCCCGCCCCAAAAATCTGCACAACTGTCCTGGTTGGTCGTGATTCAGTCTTTTTTGAAAAAAAGTCGCGAACCCCTGCACAATCACTCATCGCCCTATTTTGGAAATTTTTAAACAGTAAGAATTTGATCCATAAATAGAAATGGATTTTGGAACAATAAATTCTGTTTTTTTTCCCTTTCACCCAAAAGGGGCCTTGCATCTTCTATCCGGCAAAAAAGACCCAATTTTGGACATTTTTTAAAACAAAATAAAAATTATTATTTAAAAACATGGCACATGAAGGGGAAAAATTTATTATTCCTACCCCTAAACCCCGGGGGGAAATAACCCTTTGACACAGCATCGCTCAAGGGCCCAAAGGGGGGGCGGCGTGAATTAACAGAACCTCGCCAGAGCTCTCAACGGCGTGAATTAACAAAAGCCATTTAGACATTGACCAAAATTTGGGCATTAAACCCCCGATTTTAAAACCCTAATTTTTTGACCAGTTTGAGGCCATTTGATGTAAAAAACCCGGCCAGGGAAAAACGTGTTCGCTACAATAACGAGACCCTTTAAAATTTTTTTATGCCATGGGGTAAAATTTAAAAAAAAAACTCCCTGTGACGTAAAAATCCCCTTTGCATTGCTAAAAAAAATTAATAGGATATTTTGCAAACCCCAAAACACGCAAAAAAAACCCAACAGGGCCAAAACAAAACAAAAAACCCTAAAATTTTAATTCAAACAGGGGACGAAGTAATAAATGCAATAGGAGCAAAACCATAAAAAGAAAAAACAGCTTTAAATACAATTGGAACCGCGCTACCTAAGAGAATTATTGCCCTTGCCGTACTTTAAAAACCATAAAAAGGCAAATTTAAAACAAACTTTTTAGAAAACTATGAACTAATGACATAAAAAAAGAGAAAAAGAAAAACTCTTTAGGCGACGACTCCTCAGGGCATGATTTAAAAGAAAGAAAATACAAAGACAAAAGATCGAACAAAAAGATCACAAGACTAGAAGTGCGACTACTCCCGAGCCCAATTACAACTCAAGTGAATAGAATAAGAAAAACTACGAAAAATTTTATATGAAACACAACACTACAGAACGAATACGAACCTGTTTAAGAGAAAGGGATCACTTTAGCAACGTTATAACGGCCTTGGGTTTTGAAATAAGTACCTGGATGCTTTTACGGGGGGTGGGGGTGCGGGCAGTCCTCCCCGCCATCGCCTCCACCTGATAAATCATGGGAAAAAAAACATTTAATCATCTTGCGGATTTTTTAAAAAAAAAATTTACGGGTAAAGCCGGATCTTTACCGGGATATTAGGGGTGTCTTTAGCGGCTTTTGTCTACTGCAAGCAAAGTAGTTGTTTTTAGGCCGACACTTAGGGGCATTAGTTCTCTTAATAGGGGGTTTAATATTTAGAAAAATAAAGACCAAGTAACCAGGCCATTTTAATCCAAGAACAAGCGCGTCTTTTCATATTCATGTCATTTTTTTTTGGCTTTTTAAAACCCCCTCGGGTTTTGGGCCCACAGGAGGGTTTACTTATTTTTGGGTTTTTACTGCTGCAATATTACAGGCTCAAATTTTATTTCTTTTTTTCCCCCAAAATTTTCTGTTCTTGCCTGCCACGGGTTTTCTTTATTGTGTTTATTATGCCCACGGGATCTGGGGTCAAAGGCAGCATTATAAACCATCCAACACAAATCTACTTTCGATTTGCATTGTAAAACATTTTGTCCTTTTAATACTTAAAGGGTAAACAACTTAAAATTTAAGGGCGTCCTCAAATTTGCAAAGTTTTGTTTTTGTGCACAAACCAGTAAAAGGGATCTGTTATGCTCGACCTCGTTTGTGCTTTGCACCTAGCAAACCCAAAACAATAAAAAAGGCGTTTTTTCTTTCAAACCCCCTCAGTTAGCCCTTAAAGTTCTAAAAAAATTTGTCCATGCTGTTTGTGCTCTTGCTCATGCCCCAGGGAACACGGGTCCGAAGAGAAAGATGAAAGAGGGTCCCTCAAGTTTAAATTTCGTGCACCCCCAAAAAAAAGGGTGCCTAAGCCAGATTAAAATCCAAATTTGGGGGGGGGGAAATCGCAAAATTAATATTTTAAATTTGTTACAAAAACCTTTTAAAAACCTTTATATCTATTCGTTGTAAATGGGGTTTAAACTTTTCATTTGGTAATGGGGCCTTTTCAGTTCAGTCAAAATACTCGAAGGTTTTAAAAAAATGAAATCTATACACTACCTCACCAAAGGATCAGGATGATTTTGTGAACACAACACCTCCACCCCCATTGATGCACAAAAAACGGGAAAGTTAAAAGGTCTGAAAAAATGCATCGATGACAAACCCAAAAATTTTGGGGTGTAGTCTTTTTTTAAAAGGGGGTTAAATACTGTTAATGAGTACCACCTTTACTTAAAGGGGTTTGACTGATCACAGAAAAGTCAAGAGTATCAGTTGTTTGTTTTTTAAAATTGAGTGCGGCCCGCAGAATATTTTGCATCATATATTTTAAACACATTTTTATTCGTTTAAAAAATTTTGTAACAATAACAACTCAAGACCGCCCTTCGTTTTTTAGAGCATGCGTTAAACGATTTCGAACCAAAATGGTCGCACTCCATGAAATATTCAAAATCGTAGGTTTAATATAACTGAATCCCGGAAGAAAAAAATTAAAAAAAAATAATAATAGAGACAAGTAATTAGCCATTAACCCTACCTGAGGCATTAGGGTTTGCTCACTAAAAAAACAAAAGAGTAACTTTTACATTTCTCCAAAAACAATGCGAATCTAAAAAAATGTAAAAAATTTAACCCCAAAAAGAAAAGTAGTTACTATTTTGATAAAGACTAGCTAAAGTTAGGCTTTACAACTAACAATCGGGACTTTCATGTTTAGTGTTACACCAAAAAAAAACTACTTATAGGAGAAAAATCCCTCGATCTTGCATTACATTCATTGCCTATTCATTTGGACGACTAACACGATGAAAACTTTAGATGGAAGGCCCCAAAGAAAGCCCCGTCAGGAAAGCTGCATATTCTTATGAAAATACAAATTCCCTAATTTACAGTTTAAAAGATTAGTTTGTGGGAGGGGCGATCTTTTAAAATAAAAAATCAAAGACAAAGCGGGGAAAATTTGAAATGGATAACCTCACATTTTTTTGGAAAAAAAATAATAGCGTACTAAAAAAGTCGCGTGGCCCGAAAACCAGGGGTTTCTTAGCGCCTGTGAGGGGATAACTTTAAATTCCTTCAGACGTGCGGACTTTTAACAGAAGGGAGATGGCTTTGTATGGGTTTGAGTACACAAAGAGGGATTTTAAACGCAAAAGGTTGGCGACAACAAAAAGTTTCTAAACAAGCAACGCGCAATGTAGAAGCAAAAAAGCGGCCATAGTATAAAATATTCGAAAACCCGACAGCAAAGGCACGAACCATATTTTGAAAAGGGGAAAAAAAATTTGAATCAAACCCATTTACTTTTTAAAAACCCCAAAAAAATTTCAAAAACATTCAACTCAGGTCCTTTTCATTAAGTCTTTGCAAGGACAATAGTCAAAAGATTTGAAATAAAGCCGTATGGGAAAAACATACATCCTCCCAGAAAAGAAACGGGTTTTAAAGGGAAACTCTACAAAAATTCAGTTTATTCCACAAATGAAATTAGGAACACTTCACAATGATATTTGAAATTTCTTCTTAAAAATAAAGGAGAGGATGGGGGTTTTGGGGGTTGTACGTCCTTTTTTAAAGAATTTTTTTAAATTAGCGGGAAAACTTAACTTGACAGTCTTAAAGTTTTCGTCGTCATTTTTCACAAGGAGATATTAAGTCAAACAACAAGCAAAAAATCAAAATTAGTCTAAATAGAAACAAACTTACAGCACGAATTTGGGTAATCTTTTCACATTTAGACCTTATAGGATTTTATTATACTGAACAAGTTTTGACAGAGAGCATGATAAAAACAATAACTGGATTAGATTAAATTCTAGTATAAAACTATGAAGCAGATAAACTTTATGACAAAAACCCCTCATTGTTCATTGATTTGTGGACAGACTGGTTGTGGAAAAACAATATTTGCCCTCGACCTATTACAAACAGTTTATCGCTATAATTTTGATCATATTGTGATTTTCTGCCCAACACTTAAATGGAACAAAGCATATCATGATAGAAGGTTTATATGGACAGATGATGAAATATATTTAGTTGATCCTAGCAATAAACTGAGTGAGTGTTTAGAACAGTTTTATAAACTGTTTGAAGGAACGCAGACACTATTTATTATAGATGACTGTTCGGCAGAAAGAGACATAGTTAAAAAGAGAAACACTTTGTCAAAACTAGCCTTCAGTGGAAGACATGCTGGGATAAGTGTGTGGATTTTATGTCAAAAATATAACTCAGTTTTAAAAGACTTTAGAGAACAGTTAAAGACTGTAGTTTTATTTCACATGAAAGACAGAGACGCATTTGATGAATGTATGCGCGAAAATGATGTTATTGAAAATGATCAGGGAAAACACAGGATTAAGCAAAAACTAAAATCTGAAAAGTTTAGTAAATTAGTATTGAAAACGGATAATCCTACACAATATGTTTGTTTGTAGGGTCGTTATTTTTTGGTTATTGAAGTCTTACTTGTCAGAGAACAGCATTTTACCAATCCTGGGGTCACTTCGTCCGAAACTGGTTGAGGACGAAGTGAGCCAGGATTGGTAAAATGCTGTTCTCTACAGACGACTGGAGGGACGGTCGAAGCGGAACAACGTTATCTTCTATGGACTTTCCCACAAAGACAGCGAGACACCGCAAGAGTGTGAAAGTATTGTGAAGGACCTGCTTAAAGAAAAACTTGAAATAAGTGGTGATATAGAATTCGACCGCGTTCATCGCCTTAACTCCAAGCAGAATTCACCAGTTATTGGACGCTGCACCTTTTTCAAGGACAAAGAAAAAATTCCAAAGGCAAAACAGAAACTGAAGGGCACTCAGGTGTTTTTGGGAGAGGACTTCTCGTTCCGGGTGAGGGAAATAAGAAGACAGCTTACCCCTCATCTGAAGAAAGCACGTAGTGAGGGAAAGCGTGCCACTATGGTGTTCGACCATCTCCTTATTGAGGGTAAAAGGTACGGACTAGTCGATGGACAAAATCTCGGTGAAATTCAATAGGGGGGTGGCCTGCCCGCAATGACACCGGTGACACCGGCAGCTGAACTCTACGACGTGTTAACAGTCCGTGCAGAACGGGAACTGAGCCGCACAGAAAGTTGTGTGCTGTGAAAGATAAGCTTGATGACAGAGTTGGCACTAAGTTTTCCGGGGTGAAAGGACGGGGGTCAAATGGGATCACGGACGAAAGAACTGTTGTTAATAATCCTCATGACTGTTTTGATAATGTTGTTTTTTCTGATTTTTGTACAACATATGATGCGTTAAACAAATGCACTGATGTCATAAGCGAGGGGAAGGATGTACATATTTGCAATGAATTGAACATTGATCTGTTTAATGAAGTTAACGAAAAAAGAGAAGGTAGTGTGAAATTGTATCAAAAGAAAAGAAGTGATATTGGTGTGGAAAGTGATATTTGCGAGAGTGTACATGAACGAATGGATGACCACAGAACAAATAATGTTAATATGCATGAAAATGTATCATCGATATGTTCTAATTCACACCATCTTGATGGAAATCGTACCAGTTATTTATTTTTACAGTGGAATGTTAATGGACTTCTTTCTAAAATTAATCAAAAGGAATTTCTATCTTACCTATTCAGTTTCGACATTATATATCTTGTTGAAACGTTTGTAGAGAATCTGACTCTTAATATTTTCACAAACTATACAAGCTTTATAAAGCCAGGCATAAAACTTTCAAATCAAGGGAGACGATCTGGGGGTATAATGTGTCTTGTTAGAAATGAGATAGTGCCTTAGAGAATGTAAATATACGGGTTCAAGACCACCTATCTTATTTTGCACGAAAACCCCATTTTCACATACAAATCACGTCCATCACATGTCAATTTTGACCAAATTTAACACCTGTTTTCCAAAAAAATTAACGCCTCAAAACCGCCAAAAATTGACAAAATCAGCAAATTAAAACGGTGGTTTCCGTGTAGAATAATATGGGTGATCGTGAACGAAGATATTTACATTCTCTAAAGAGACATAAAATGAACTAAAAACGTATATGGTTTGACTGTCTCCAATCCCAGACCGTTTCTAAATCAATATAGCCACCACAGCTTTCGCTGCAGCCTTGTGCAACGGACCGTGCAAATCACGTGACAGCTCGCACCTCACGTGTGCGCGCTCAACCAACCGACAGGAGGTATGACATCATTTATTGATGGGACTGGCGAGCTCCCGGCCGGCTTCGACCTTTCCCGACCGAGACGCCAAGGGGTGAGGACATGCTTTTTAGCTCGCTGCTGTTTGAAACCGGTCTGGTCAAAATAGAGCTTAAATCTTTTAGAAACCAAGCAACGAAAACGTGAAATGACAGTAAGTGAACTGGATGATTTTTTACGTAATTGTTTTGTAGATAAACTTGATTATGAGCTGATTGATGAAGGTTCTTTTATGAAATTGAAAAACATGGGCTGAAATTACGCCTGTTTTACTGAAGGCTGGTTATGAGATCAAAGCTGAAAATCGTAAAACTCTTCGGCAATCTTTGCTTTTAGGCCATTGGCTTGAAAGAACAAAAACTCTTTTCAAAAAATCTAATCCAAAAGCGTCCTGGGATAATTATTTGAAAAACGAAATTCTGATGGAACCCAAGATGTGTAGAAAACTGATAGAATTATCATTTTGTTTTTTTTACTATCCAAAGTTCCACAAGCTTGGAATTTCTATCCACAGCTTGTATGAGAAAAGAAAGCTCATTTTAAAATATATGCAAAGCGACGTTGGTTTTCGAGAGTACTGGCAATCGACTAAGGCCAGTCGATGAGGCCAGACACACCGAGAGACAGCGCCGGTTATTGATCCAGAAGCTCTCCAGGTCGCGTGACACCAGCAGCAGCAGACTTCAGCCTAAGGCTAAAAATACGACAGAACTGGGTCACTTTCCCGGCGGTGGGCAAGCGACCCAGAAAGGCCCTCAACAGGGCTAAAAATACCAGCGACAGCAGACTTCAGCCTAAGGCTAAAAATATGACAGAGCTGGGTCACTTTCCCGGCGGTGGGCAAGCGACCCAGAAAAGGCCCTCAACAGGGCTAAAAATAATACTAAGGAGGTAACTCCTGCACACACACCCCAACCCCACCCCCGCCCCCCCACCCCACCCCACCACACGCATGCACAAACCCCCACCCACCCCACAACATGCACAACCCGCCCCCCCCACCCCACGTGCCCCCAACCCACGCACGCGCGCGCATATAACTTCTTCTTTTTTTGCACAAAACAAGAGAAACTGATTAATTAATTTTTTTTAATTGACGATTTTAATTTGGTGTAAAAATGAAGGCCGAATTAGCTACAGAGCTTATTAATATACTTTACGAGTTGGATTGGAGAGAGAAGCTGAAAAAGATCAGTTAAAGAACAGGTTTGAAGAATTAATTACTGATCTTTTTAATCGTATAAAACATTCGAGAAGATGTATTGGAAGCTATTAGCAAAATACCAGATAATTGGCCTCAACCAATTATAAAGTTGTTTGCTATATTACTAGATAATATGGCTCCTGAAGATGTTAATCTGACTGTTTCTACTACCCCTGAAGGAGTAGCTATTCGCTTTAATGAAGAACAGGTTTTGCGATTAGAAAAGACTATGAATAAGAGCTGAATTTACAATTATTTTTTATTTATTTTATATTAAAAAATGAAGCCCGAAAAAATTAAAAGCTTACTAATATACTTTACAAGTTGAAATGGAAGGTTCATAGAGAAGTGTTAAGGGACAGGATTGAAAAATCAATTACTGATCTTTTTAATCACATAAATATACAACCAAGAGTGAAGAAGTTCATCAGTGAAACACAAGGTTCTTGGACGCAACCAACTATAAAGCTGTTTGCTATTTTAATTGATTATATGGATTCTGATTTTATGGGTGATAATCTAACTGTTTCTATCGCCCCTGAAGGAGGAGTTATTCACTTTGTTGAAGATCAGGTTTTACGATTAGAAAAAGACTATGAGTAATAAATAATAACTGAATTTACAATTATTTTTTATTTATTTTAGATTTAAAATGGCTGCCAAACTCAGTGAATCTGATTTAAAGAAGTGTAATGAACTATTTGACGAAACAATGAAAGCATTAAACATCGATTTTAGTGAATTTTGGTTTGAGAATGATGTAAACAATATAATAAAGATCATAGTGATACTATTTAAGAAAGCAACCAAAGCGATGAACATTGACTGTAGTAATTCAGAAAAAAGCTAAAATATTAGCAGGTGTTATTGTAAGGCTAACGTGGCTTGAAGTGTTGCAACGCTTGGGTGAAGAATAAAAGCGCGCTTTACTTACTTTATTTACATTATTTTTTTAATCTACGTAAATATTGTGGCTTTAAAAATGACGACCACAAGTAAATTTGAGGACGGAAAACTATATACGATGGAAGAAATATTCAGTAGTGACAAACAATTAAGCAATATGTTTAGCGAAGTAGACATGAATATCATTAACCCCACAAAAGTTCATGAAAGTGTGGCACATGCTATCTCTAAAATCCCAGAGGCTCTTCAGTATGGAGCCGCCAGTAAAAGTGCTATTGGCCGTTCTGATTGATTATATAACGCCTGATGATACTAACATGCCAGTCTGGGTTTCAACTAAACAGAAGAAGTAATCAGCTATCACGACTTTAACTCTAACTGGGCTGACTACATGCTTACACAGTTTAATCATGCAAGTGAGGAGGCAAAGTTAAGGGGTTCTGGCTGGTCTGAAGGAACGGTCCTTGAAATCAGATTGAGACAAACAAAGTTCTATCCTATAGTCGGCAATTCTTACCTTCCTCTCCCAAAAGAGTTAGAGTTAAAACGAGCAGTCTTAAACATACATAATTCTGACAGCATGTGTTTTATGTGGTGTGTTTTAGCGCATCTACATCCTGTCAAAAATCATGCAAACAGAGTTTCCAATTATGAAGCACACAAACAAGAACTGAACTTTGATAACATATCATTCCCAGTAAGCATAGAAAGTATATCTCAGTTTGAAGAGCAAAACAAACCAATCACTGTAAACGTATACACATGGTCTGTAAAAGCTAATATAGTGGCTCTAAGGATTTCTCCCAATGCTCCCACTTTTGGCAAACCGCTTAACAAGCATGTAGACTTGATCCTGTTTGCAAATAGTACAAAGAGTCATTATGTATTAATCAGAACAATAAGCAGGACTTATGGGGTTTTACATCAAAGGATAAATCTAAACAAGATATTTGTAGAAGATGTTTGGTCAGAATCCCAACTATAAAAGCAGCTGCCAACCATAAGGAACATTGTAAAAGTTTTGTAGACTGTGAAACCAAACTCCTTACACCTAAACCTGGGTCTAAAGTTAGTTTTAAGAATATACACAAAATGCAGATGAGCCGTATGTGGTTTATGCTGACTTTGAATCGCTCTTACCGCAGTACTATGGCCCACAACAGCAAGAACAGAAAACAACCTTATTAACCCACCATCAATATGTTCTTATGCGTTTATTGTTGTTAGGTCAGACGGCCAACACACAACGCCTGAGATTTACAGAGGCCCCAACGCAGCAGCAGATTTCTAGAGCAGATGAAACAACTTCGCAATCAATTATCCAACCAACTAAATCTTTCAGACATTGTTATGACTCCTGAAGCCCAAGAACGCTATGTACACACTGTTGGATTTGTAATAAAGAATTATTAGGCAACGCAGTAAGAGACCACGATCACATTACTGGAAAGTTCAGAGGGGCTGCGCACAACAATTGTAATCTTCAGCTTAAGGTTGACCCTAAGACATGGAAACTACCTATCTTCTTTCATAACTTACGGGGTTACGATTCTCATTTTATCATGCAAGCAGTGACTTCTGAATATAAGAGGGTTACCTGCATTGCCCCAGTCTTCAGAAAAGTACATGACTTTTACTCTTGACTCTTTATCCTTTTATGACTCTGCCCAACATCTGATGGCTAGTTTAGATAAGTTAGCGGGATCTCTACAAGACTTTCCAATCACTAAACAATACTTTGATCCATCTTTAGTGCGCAAAGGAGTTTATCCTTATGAATACATGAACTCGTGGGATAGGTTTGATGAAGACTCACTTCCTCCTAAAGGCGCTTTCTTTTCTAGTCTTAGAGGCAAAGACATAACTGACTCTGACTATGAATTACGCTCAGAAAGCCTGGACAGAATTACACTGTGAACTATGGGCGACTATCACGATCAATATTTATTGGCTGACGTGCAGACGTCTTTCAGAATTACAGATTACATGCATGAAACATTACAACTTAGACTCATACATTACATCTCTGCCCCAGGGTTATCTTGGGACGCTTTCTTAAAGTCTACAAACATCCAGATTGACTTAATATCTGATCTGCCCACACTTCAGATGATTGAAGACGGGCTGAGGGGAGGTATTAGCATGGCCTCACATCCTTACTGCAAAGCTAACAACAAGTATTTAGACGACTATGATCGCACTAAACCATCCAACTATCTAATGTACTTAGACGCAAACAATTTGTATGGATGGGCTATGAGTCAACCGCTCCACTGAGAAACTTTAGAATGATAAAGGACCTCACGATGTCAATACTGTGTTAAGCATGTTGTCACAGCTTACGCCTGATAATCCAGCAGGACTAATCTTGGAAGTAGACTTAGAATATCCTAAAGAATTACACGATCTCCACAATGATTACCCCCTAGCCACAGAAAGATTAAAGATGAGTCCTATCGAACCGCCTAAACTCGTTCCTAATCTTAGGCACAAAACTAAATATGTGTGTCATTGACTTTGATGGTGAGATTTACGTCCTATTGGCCTGAGGCCCTTAAGGACAAGGTTCCTGCAGACAAAAGTCTGCATATTTGTGGCAACTGTTGTCGCCTGGCAGTAGTGGGTAATTTCAGTGAGGGTGTCGCATTTGTCTCCCAGAGCTCGCGTTCCTCTTGAACATTGGCTCATTTTGGTCATTTCTTCTTGAAAGTTGGTTCAAGTTTGGTGGAGTTGGTCTTGAACGTTGGTTCAGTTCAGGATCTTGGTCGACCGACGGTAGGCGTCGGTGTATGTTGCCTGCTGTCCCCCAAACATCAGGCTGTCTTCAGGAACCACCGGGCGGCCTTCTTCATGCTCGGGTGGCGATGGTCCTGTGCCGCGTGAGGCCGCCTCAAGGAGGGAGCAGGACGAAAGTCGCTGGAGCGCTGCACGAGTCCCTAAAACTTGGCGGGCACTCGCTGACTGCGGCCGAGAGGGCAATTTTTTTAGCCCAACCCCGTAAGGAGTGCCCCCATGTCTGCCTCCCCACAAAACAGCACGGTATTCCAGGCCCCCGGTAGTCGCAGTCAGGCAGCGCTCCCTTTGTCAATCGCCCCACACCTCCAGGGAAACCCTCCCCGGCGACACAGGCTAGACCCCTCGTCACCCACATGGCTGGAAGGTTGTCTGTGCCGCCCAATGACGCTGACTCTCACGTCAGCATCCTTCAAAGGAGAGCTGCCACCTCTCCCCCGGGGGTTGACTGCTATGCCACACTCGCAGTGGTGTGTCATTACAGACTCCTACAGTTTTATCTAAGACACGGATTGAAACTGACTGCTGTTCACAGAAAAATTATCTGTGACCAAGAGCCCTTTATGAGACCATACATCAAGAAGAATACTGATCTTAGAACCAAGCCACTGATGCTTCAGAAAAAGACTTCTTTAAACTGATGAACAACAGTTGTTTTGGCAAAACCATGGAGAACGTACACAACCGTAAAGATGTTAAATTAGTTAAAAAAGAAAACCAAGCAATTAAGTTTGCTTCTAAACCTAACTATCAAGACTTTAGAAGATTTAACGACAGCCTGGTTGGCATTATGATGAAGAAAAAAGATGTTAAGTTGGACAAGCCGGTGTTTATCTGCTTTACCGTATTAGAGTTGTCAAAGTTATTGATGTTAGAATTTCTGTACGACTACTTTAAACCGCGGTACCAGAAGCAAGAGTACTTTACACAGACACTGATAGTTTTATTCTAGACGTTCCCACAGAAGACTTCTATAAGGATTTAGAAACAGAAGTGTCTAAAGGAGATGATGGGTGGTACGACACATGCGACTATCCAAAAGACAGTCCTTTACATTCAACTGTGAACAAGAAAGTAATTGGAAAGATGAAGGATGAACTTAATGGGACAGTTATAAAAGAATATGTTGGTTTGCGGTCAAAGATGTTAGCGTTGCCAGCCAGACTTCTGTAATGAAGAAGGCTAAGGGCATAAGTAAAGAGAGTTGTCAAAAATAATATATCTCACGATAACTCAAGCAAGCTCTCTTTGAAAACAAAGTATTTCATCACACAAATGTTAATCTACGCTCTACTCTTATCAAGTAAACACAACTGCTGTTAACAAGAAATCACTAGTCTCTAACAATAACAAGAGAACTTACGTGAGTCCTGAGTTTTCATATGCTGTAGGACATTGGAGAACTTTTAAAAGATTAACTTGACTGACTTAACTTAAGAACCTAACAAGAACATATAAAAAAACTTAACTTAAGAACCTAACTAGTACTTATTTAAGAACCTAACTAGTACTTAAAAAAGAACTTATAATTTACTTGTACTTTACTTGTAATTTACTTGCACTTAACTTAAAAAATACTTTCTATAACTCACTTAACTTGTACTTTATTTAGTTCTTAACTTGTACTTTATCTAGTTCTTAAAACTATTACAAAGAAAATGGGTCTACAGCAGGAGGTTGCTCTCTTTTTGCAGAAGTTGGTTCTTCTTCTTTTACTGGCTTTGTGGGGGTTTGTGACTTTGCTGCTAAGTATGGCGTTAGACATTTGTATGCTAAAACTCCCCACCAACAACAACAGCTCCCCAAAACATAAATAATAATCTTATCGTTTGTTTGTGATTGTGTTGTTGTTAATTGGGGTGTTGTTGGCGGTGGCGATGCTGTATTACTATCTAACAATTTTTGTTTTGCTGATTGGTTTGATTTTCTCAGTCTGTTCATTCAGCTAGTTTACGCCGCTCAACACGCCAGGATTTTTAGCCCTTGTAAATTTCACTTGCGGTACATTCACTTGGAA
>CM031611.1:1254719-1275541 GCA_018398815.1 Conus ventricosus
ATAGTGTCTGCGTTCCTTCAAACAATTTATTAAAGTGTTCTAGACACTCACTCAGTTTATTGCTAGGATCAACTAAAAATATGTCATCATCTGTCCATATAAACCTTCTATCATGATATGCTTTGTTCCATTTAAGTGTTGGACAGAAAATCACAATATGATCAAAATTATAGCGATAAACTGTTTGTAATAGGTCTAGGACAAATATTGTTTTTCCGCAACCAGTTTGCCCACAAATTAATGAACAATGAGGCTCTTTTGTCATAAAGTTTAACTGCTCCATAGTTTTATAACAGAATTTAATCTAATCCAGTTATTATGTTTATCATACTCTCTGTCAAAACTTGTTCAGTATGATAAAACCCAATAAGGCTAAATGTGCAAGATTAATCCAATTTAGTTCTGTAAGATTGTTTCTATTTAGACTAATATTGATTTTGTTGCTTGTTGTTATGACCTTAATATCCTCGCCATTGTGAAGAACGACGATGGTAACTTTAAGTTTTTCAACGTCTAAGTTTTGCCAGCTAATTAGAATTCCTTTTAAAAGGACGTCACTGACGCCCACAGCCCCATTCCTCGCCTCATCTTTTAAGACAGAAATTTCAAATATCATTGTGAACGTGTCTCCTAATTTCATTTGTGGAAAGAACTGTAATTTTGTAGAAGCGTCCTTTAAAACTGTTTCTTTTCTGTGGAGGATGTACTGTTTATTCCCATACGGCGTTATTTCAATTTCTTTCCGACTATTGTCCTCTGGCATAAGACTTACATGTAAAGGGCCAGAGTTGAATGCTTTTCTGAAACTTTTTTGACGGCTAAAAAATGTAAATGGGCTTATGAATTCAAATTTTATGTCCCATTCTAAATATGGTTCCAAGTGCCATTTGAGGTCAGGTTTTCGAACTATTTTATATTCATACTGGCCAACATTATTTGCTTCTAGATTGCGCAGTTGTTCTAGTTTAGGAAACTTTTTGCTGTCGCCAACCTCTTTGCGTTTATAATCACCATCTTTAGTGTACTCAAAACCATACAAAGCGCCTATTTCACCATTTTGTTCAAAGTCCGCAACGTCTGCAAGGTCTTTTAATTCTAAAGTTATACACCTCACAGGCGCTAATGTAACTCCTGATTCTTCTGGCCCACGCGACATTATTTTTTAGTACAGTTTATTATTTTATTTCCAAAACAATGTGCAGGTTATCACATTTTACGACTTTCCCCGTTTTGTCTGTGATTTTTATATTAAATGATCTGACCCTCCCACAAGCTAATTTTTTAAACTGTAAATTAGGGAATTGTATAATTTCATAATCGCAATATGCAGCTTTCCCTGCCGGAAGAGCTTTTAAAACAGTTGAGGGCCTTCCATCATATAACTTTTCATCAGTGCTTAGCTCATCCAAATGAACATAGAGTAATGAATGTAATGCAAGATCGAGCGGATTTTCTCCCTCATAAGTAGTTTTGTTTGGTGTAACTCTAAATCTATGATTGTCAGCTTCAAAGCCTAACATTTTAGCTAGCTCTACATCAAAAAGGTAATGTACTACTTCTTCTTCTTCAGGTTTGAATGTTAACATTGTTTTTAGATTTGCATTGTTAAGTTTGAGAGTAATGTCAAAGTTACTCATTGCTTCTTTTAGTGAGCAAAACCCGTAATAACCATCAGGTATTGTTAACTGGCTAACTTTGTTCCCTGATTTGTCAACTTTTAGAATCGTATTATTCTTCTTGGATTCAGTTATATTAAACCATACGACTTTGTAAATAATTTCATGGAGTGCGACCATTTTGGTTTCGCAATCGTTCTTAACAGCATGCTCTAAAAACGAAGGACGGTCTTGAGTTGTTATTGTTACAAACATTTTTTAAACGAAATAAAAATGAGTGCGTTTAAATATACTAATGCAAAATATTCTGTTGGGCCGCACTACAATCTTAAAAATATAACAACTAACACCCTCGACATTACTGTGACTCAGTCTGACGCCTTTCAAGTAAAGGTGAGTACTCCATTGAACAGATATCTTAACTCGCCTATTAAAAAAGACTACATCCCAAAATTTTGGTTTAGTCATCCGATGCAGTTTTATCAGAACCAGTTAAACTTTGCTGTGTTTTGTGCATCAACTGGGTGTGGAGTGTCGTATGCTGATCATCTAAATCATCCTGATCCTTTGGTGAGGTCAGTGTATAGATTTCATTTTTATTACACCTTCAGACGTATTTTGACTGAACTGCAAGCGCCATTACCAAATGACAAACCGTTTAACCCATTTAGCAACAGAATAGACATGAAGGCTTTTGAAAGGATCTGTAACGAATTCAATATTAATGTTAAGACAGACTTTAGACAAAAGTTGGATCTTAATCATGGCTTAGGCACCCCTTATTTTTGGGGCGCGCACAGAAAGTATAACTATGACTGGCATCCTCCTTACACATCTTTTCTTCAGGCACAGGGGTTCACCTCCGGTCCATAGAGCAAGAGCATAAAACAGCATGGACAACATTTATATTAGACACTTCTAAGGGCCTAACTAGAGCAGGAATAGAACGAATAAACGACTCTATTCGTACTTACGTTTGGTGTTTGCTAGGTTCGCAAGCACAAACGAGATCGAGCATAACTGATCCTCTACTGGTTTTGATGCACAAAACAATACTTAGCAAATTTAGAGGACGCCATTAATTCAACAGTTGATTTACCTTCAAGTATAAAAAGGTACCAAGATGTTTTACAATACGCAGATCAAAAGTAGACTTTGCTGTTGGCGCGGTTTATACATGCTGCCTTCTGACCTCAGACTCCGATAGGTACAATAATATACTACATAATAAATCCTTGTGGCAGGCAATGAACGAGGTCGGAAAAAACGACATAAATTCTGGGCCAGTTAATATTACAAATAATAAAAAAACACGATGACCCCCCAAGATTAAGTCATCCAATCCCCGAGGTCCAAAGCCCAAAGGCCGCTGAAGACGTGACTCTGTTCGTGATGACCGATATGAAAAGGCAGGACTAGTTGTTGGATTAACTGGCTAGGATTACTCCTTCTTTATCTTACTAAAGAGTAACCCAACTATTAAGAGAACTATTGCCCATAAGTGCTCGGCCATAAAGCCCATCTACTTTGCTTGCAGTAGATAAAGCCAGCTAACAATACTTCCTAATATACCAGGTAAAGAGTTTATTAGCTTTACCGGCTAATTTTTTTTTAATAAAACTCGCAGATGATCAAGCTGTTTTTTTACCCATGATTTATCAGGCGGTGATGGAGGCGATGGGGGTGGAGGCACTGAACTTTGACCACCACCGCCTGTAATAGCCAACACCAGTGTACTTATTGCAAATCCTAAGGCTGTTATAACGCTTGCAATGTGACTCCTGCTCTCTAAACATGTTCGTATTCGTTCTGCTAGCGTCGTGTTTTCATATAATTTGTTTGGATGGTTTCTCTTACTTCGCTCACTTGAGTTTGTAATTGTACTCGGTGTATTCAACGCTTCTAGTCTAGCTATCTTTCTATATTAAGGTCATCTAGTCTTTGTTCTATTCTTTCTTTAACATCACGCCCTAAGTGGCGTCGTCAGCATCAGCGAGTTTTCTTTTTCTCTTTTATTGTTCCCTAGTTCAGTCAGTTTTGCTAATTGTTTAATAATTCTCCCCGGATGGTTCTTAAAGCACGATCAAGGGCTAATAATCTCTCTCATGTAGCCGTGGTTTCGTGTATATGTTTTTAATGCTGTTTCTTCTTCTTCAGTGAGTTCTGCTCTATTGTATTTATTACTTCGTCCGCTGCTTGAATTAAATCTTCAGGTTTTGTGTTTTGTATTTGGCTACCTGTTGGGAGTTTTGTAGTGTGTTTTGATGTTTTAGCATTTTATCCCTATTTAATTCGGTTTAGTAAAGCCAAGGCGATCCACTCGCTTGCACGAGCCTTTGTCTAATTGCCTCCCAGCTACAAACCTTGATGGTTTCGTTTATGCGTAGCTGAACAGTTGTCCTTGGTCGTTTCTCACAACAAATGGTTATTTTTGTTCAAAATCATCAGGGTATATAGTTCCTGGAGGCCCTAGTCCTAAACTTTGGTATAATGATCTGACCTTACTTTCTGTTAATTCACGCCTTTGCCGCGCTTTTACTAATTCATCATGTATTGAGAGCTTGAGCGATGTTGTACCAAGGAGTCATTCACTCATGTCGTCTCAGGATCAAAATCATAATCTTCTTCACCTCCAATGCTGTCATATTTTTAAATAATTAACTTTTTATTTTGTTTTATAAAAAATGTCGCAAGCATATGGTTCATTTCTTGACCCGCATAGAAGACTGAAAGAGCCCATGGCGTGAAGGGAAATAAACAGAATATTATTGTTCCAAATAATCCATCTACTATTGATGCAGATCAAATTCTTACTGTTAAATTTCCAGACCTAGGAGAGAATGAAGTGATTGTGCCAGGCTCCACGCGACTTACTTTCAAAATAGAACTCGAATCAACAGATGCAAACAGGACAGTTGTCCAGAATCTGGGACGGCAATTGTTAAGAAAATTTCTATAAAACTTGAGGGGCGAGAAATATTTCTTTACACAATGCAGACATATTTTTTAACCTATTCTGATCTATGGCTAACCGAGAATGAAAGGGCCGATCTTGCGTTTCAAGGAATCGAAAATGAAGAAGCACTAAACTTAGAATAGGCGCCGAACTCGGCGCAGATGAAAAAAGCAGCAAAAGTCTTTAGCTGTAAGTTATGCGTATGGAAATCGCTTTTCCATCCCCTTGGATTTTGAGTTGTTAAGTGCGCATGCGCCATACTTTCAAGGGGCATTAAAGACAGATTGTCATATGAACTAACTTTTAATGAATACAAACGTGTTATCAAATCATCAGACACCGAAGCAAAGTACAGCATTTCTGACATCGCGCTAGAGTTTGACATTGTTAGCAACCTGATTTAGCAAGGTTTATTAAGCAAAAATATCAGACAAAATTAGCAATATATTCGAAAGAGTGGATCACCATTCTACACATCCTAAAAGCAGGGCAGACACTATATGGAATTTTAGTTTTAGTGTCTCAGCAAAATCGGTTAAAGGTATTTTATTGCTGTGTGAAGATGAAGAACCATTCGATAGAGGAAGTGAAAAGTTTTATTAATCCTAAAATAACGAAAGTACAATGTTCGATTGGGGTAGTCCTAACCAAATCTACGCTAGCGGGCTTAGACCTTATCAGCATTTTGACGAATAAGAAAATTGTTTGGGGGCGGGAGGCATAGAAATCCAACAGCAGACCTTGTGTCTAAAGATCTACACCTTCACAATGTTAGACTTGATGATTATTTAACAACAAAATACGGTTTATGGATTGACCTAAGGTCAACAGAGGATAATCAGTTGCATGGAAGTGGGGAGAACTGTTAGAGAAGTAATAAACATTCAAATTGATAAAGAAAAAGATGGCGATAAACCAGTTAATGTACATTTGTTTTTATATATGATGTGCAGCTGAATATTCTAGATAACAGATTCGATTATATAGAAGGCTAAATTATTTTTTCATTTTTAAAAAAGCATGTCTGTTCTGAATTATCCAAAAGTACCTAAAGAAGAGATAGCAGGCAACTCTGCTGCTATGAAGGCAACATTGACCCCAGGGCCGTCTCTGCTGCTGTAAACACCTGAAGTAAAAAACCTTTAGATTAACCAACATTACACAAATGCAACAAAAACTAGAGCAGGACCTTTCAAAATACAGCAAAACCAAACGAAGATATTCTGCTGCCTGTAATGCTGTTACATATGTTAATACTGGAGCATCACCTGTAAGTGCTCTATCAGCAGGAACAATGTTCGGTCTCTTTAGCAACAGGTTTTGGCGCACCCGCAGCTTTACCTCTAGGTGGTTGTCTTTAGCTCTTGGCTTGTGTTCATTAGCTGTAAGTGCTGCTAGCAAAAAATTAAAAACTAAACTCCAAAAGCACACAGCTATGGTTCAGCTAATAACAGCTAAACTTAGTTCGTTCAAACTGACAATAAATAAAGCACTAATTGACTCAAACATCACGGATGAAGAATTTAGTCGTTTACAGGCCGATTTTGATGACTATAAAAGACAAAAGTTTGATCTTCAAAAAGCAAGGGCAAGTTTTTCTCAACAGCCAGACCCGAGCAGATAAAAAAGGAATGTTTAAAAAAAGTAAACGAGACATTAAACTCTGTTCTAAACAGCTCACATTAACAACATCGAAGGGCGTTTATACTTTTAGTTTATGAGTCCAAGCACAAAAAGACCGTTGATATTGATTCTGATTAAGAATTTTTTTTAAATTTAAATAATTTTTGAGTTAGAAAAGAAACTCAACATGGATAAGACATATGAAGGACCAGACGAATTGTTTGAAGGAATGCTCGAGGGAGAGCGTTTGTCAAAAGCTTTTTAAACGATATCAGTCTAGATGTCATTGATCCAGCAAACGTACAGGCAAGTGTTGCTCATGCTATTTCTCAAGTTCCAAGTAAACTGACAATAGACCCACCGGTTAAAGTAAAGTTAGCTGTTTTAATCGATTATATAACAATAAATGAAGAAAATCTAGAAGTTTGGGTCTCGACTAAACAACAGACTATTCTTTCTCTTAATGACTTAACACCCGGTTGGGCAAGCCAGCTGCTTACACGTTTGATGTGGCCGCTGAAGAAGCCAAAATGAGAGGCTCTGGTTGGTCAGAGGGTGAAGTCATAGAGATCAGATTAAAACAGGCTAAGTATGCGCCGATTGTAGGCAAGTCTTACATTCTACTACCTCCAGCATTTAGTTGCAAAAAGAGCAGTTTTAAACATAAAGAATACAGACAACAAATGTTTTATGTGTGTGTGTTCTCGCAAGGCTGCATTACGTCCGCAAAAACGCAGAGAGAGTGTCTAACTATCACCCTACATCAATGATCTTAACTTTAGTGGAATATCCTTTCCTGTTAGCGTGGACAAAATTGATCAGTTTGAAGAACAAACAAACCAATAACTGTTAATGTATACACATGGGATGAGGAAACAAATTTGGTGCCTTATTAGAGTGTCCAAGAACGTCCAACAATAGGCGATCCAGACAAAAGCCATGTTGACTTACTACTGATGTTTTCACCAGCAGGGCTACCCCATTACACATTGATACGCACGATGAGTAGACTAATGAAGCATACTTCAAAAGATCATGGCAAACAAGAATTCTGCAGAAATGTTTAACAAGAATTCCATCTGATAAAGCTGCGCTTGAACATAAGAAACATTGTAGCAGCCCAGTTGACTGTAATACGGAACTAATTACGGCCCCCACCCGAATCTAAAGTTAGTTTTAAGAACTGGAAACGGAGCAAACTAGTCCATATGTTGTTTACGCAGACTTCGAATCATCTCATTGTTCTTATGAGGACCAACCCCACAGAAACCTCCAAAACAGACTTTGTGAGTAATCACCAGATTTGTTCATTTCCTTTCATTGTCGTCAGATCGGATGGCGCTCATTCAACGCCAGAATTATACAGAGGACCAAATGCGGCTAGAAGATTTTTACAGCGCATGCAGCAAGTGCGTAATGATTGTTCTAATAATCTGAATTTATCTGAAATCATGATGACGCCTGAAGAGCAACAGCAGTATGACTCAGCCACACATTGTTGGATTTGCGGTTTAGGCCTCTCATCAGACGCAGCGATCCGACAGTAAGAGACCATGATCACATTAGCGGAAAGTTCAGAGGAGCTGCGCACAGTAATGCAATCTTCAACTAAAGGTTGACCCAAGACATGGAAGCTGCCTGTATTCTTTCACAACTTGCGAGGTTATGACTCTCACCTTATAATGCAAGCGTAACCAGCGCCTTCAGGGTTGCATGCATTGCACAGTCATCAGAAAAGTACATGTGTTTTAATCTAAATAACATGTCTTTTTATGACTCTATGCAACACCTGATGGGATCATTAGAGTCACTGGCTATGTCCTTAAAGTCCTGCCAATAACAGAAGAATATTTTGACCCAACGCTTGTTAGAAAGGGCGTTTACCCTTATGAGTACATGAACAGTTGGGAAAGGTTGACGAAGATACACTTCCGCCTAAAGAAGCGTTCTTTTCTAGTCTTAGAGGAAGGGCATTAGTGATTCTGATTACCAGCATGCTCAGATGCGTGGCAGAAGTTAGATTGTAAAACGATGGGAGACTATCATGACTCATATTACTTGATGGCTGATACATGTTTGTTGGCGGACGTCTTTGAAAATTATAGAAAGACCTGCATGAAACATTATAGCCTGGATCCTGCGCATTACATTTCTGCACCCGGGATGATTGGGACGCTTTCTTAAAGTTTACTGGAGTACAAATTGATTTATTGTCAGATTTACCAATGATTCAGATGATTGAAACGGATTGCGTGGAGGAATTAGTATGGCGTCGCATCATTACTGTAAAGCAAAACAACAAATACTTGGACGACTATGATCCAAGTAAAAGGTCTAACTATCTCATGTATTTAGATGCAAACAATCTGTATGGTTGGGCAATGGCGCAATCACTTCCATTACGCAACTTTAAAATGTACACAGGCGGTTTAGAAAACATTCAAAGATTTGTAGAACAACTGCATACTCTTACAGCTGATCGTAAAAGAGGCTTTATTCTAGAAGTTGACTTAGAATATCCTCATGAACTCCATGACCTACTAATGACTACCCATTAGCAGCAGAAAGTCTAAAGATGAATCCAAGAGAGCCGCCTAAACTTGTGCCTAATTTCGAGGCAAAAAAAATTTATGTCTGTCATTACAGACTTCTACAATTTTATTTAAGACATGTTTAAAGTTGACAGCTGTTCATCGTATAATTGCTTTCGATCAAGAACAGTTCATGAAACCATACATCATGAAGAACACTGATCTCAGAACTAAATCCACAGATGCTTCAGAAAAAGACTTTTTCAAGTTGATGAACAACAGCTGTTTCGGAAAGACTATGGAGAATCCGCACAAGCGTAAAGATGTCAGATTGGTCACCAGAGAGAACGAAGCAATTAAGCTGACTTCAAAACCTAATTATCAGACTTCAGAAGATTTCATGATCAGCTTTTTGGCATAATAATGAAAAAATGAAAGTCAAATTGGACAAACCTGTATTTATTGGGTTTACTGTTTTAGAATTATCAAAGCTTTTGATGTTAGAATTTCTTTATGACTACTTTAAACCCTTGTATCCAGAGTCAGAGTACTTTACACAGATACAGATAGTTTTGTTATAGATATCCCTACTGAAGACATCTATAAAGACATGGAAATAGAAGTAGCGAAAGGGCATGCAGGATGGTATGACACGTCCGATACCCTAAAGATTCGCCTTTGCATTCAATTACTAATAAGAAGGTTTTAGGAAAGATGAAGGATGAATTATCTGGAAAGGTGATTAAGGAGTTTTTTGGTTTAAGATCGAAAATGTACAGTATTTCGAGCCAGGAGAAAACCATTAAGAAAGCAAAAGGAATATCTCGCAGTGTTGTGCAGTCAAACATATCACATGACAACTACAAAGAAGCATTGATTGACAATAAGACTTTTCATCATGGCAACGTAAAACTGCGATCTAATCTACATGAGATCAACACAACAGTTGTAACAAAGAAGTCATTAGATAGAACAAACACAAAACGTGTGTTTGTTAATCCAGAGTTTTCATTTGCAATTGGACATTGGAGAACAGCATAATTATATATCTTCTTTGTCCGTGGGTTCGGGTTTATATTTTTCCCGAAGTTTATCTATAAGCTCAATCGCATCAATATCCAATTCATTCAAAATTTTTCTCATGTTTGCTGATGTGCTCGAATTTTTTTTATTATTTCAAGATATTCTTTATCCCATTTTTGATAATCAAAATTTGGGATTTGGGGTTGTAGGTGATCTGATGCATTGCCATGTCCTGATGAGTCCTCGCAAATGTTGCCCTAATAGCAGAATTCAAATCAAATGATTCCCGCATCAATTCCAAGGTCTCTGCATTTATCATTCTTGTTTCCGGTTTTAGTTCCATGTAGAATTCTTTCTTCTGTGCTTCAATACGTAAGGATTCTTCGTTGTGAGCTTCCATTTTAAACTCAAATATATTTACGTAAATTAATTAAAGCGGAACTGTGTCTGGCGGGATTATCTGCAGTTCTTCCTTCACAAAAGATCTTTGAGGAGCTGGTTGTTTTGTTGTGTCAGTTTCTCGTAAATAATACACGGGCGGATTCATTTTTACAATTCTTTTTATTTCATATGGATCAACAACTCCAAACTGGATCGGTTGCCTGATGCGAGTGTCCCCTTCTGCTTCCCCCGGTAAAATAAAGGTACCTTACTTTTAAACCAAACGGTAATAGTTTGCTGGATGAACTGGAGTCTTCAGCAACATTTATTGTTTTTCTTTTGATTGCTTGTACTGGTTTTAGCCCTTTAAATTCTTCATTATTCATTGTGCGCAAAACTGAGGGCAGTCTTCTAACCCATTCTGTGTTGCGAGAATTGTCAATAAGCTCTCTCTGATACTGGTAGGAAAAAAGTCTTTCAGCTAACTGTTTGTTAAAGTTTTCAACTAAAGCCTGTGATCTGTGAACTCCTGGAATGCCTCTTTTAATGGTAACTCTATGTTTTAACAATAATTGATTCACTTGGCCTTTAAATTCTTTTCCATCATCGACTTGAATCATGCGAGGGTAAGTTAGCGGGCCTCGTTGGTATATCAGTTGTATAGCGACAGCAACAGCAGAAGCACTCTTTTGTGTTAATGGTTCCGCATCTTTGTATCTTGAAGCTATGTCAATGACTGTGAGTGCGTACTTAAATCTTTTTCGTCTAATCGTATCATGGGGTAAATATAGAAGATCCATTTGATGGGTGTCGTTTGGAGTTGTATTCACAAAGTGTGGTGTCTGTATTCGCCTAGGTGCAGGTAAATAAATTTGCCAAATCGCTTGTTTAGATAACCATTCTTTTGCTGTTTGTTCACTAACACCCGCTGCTTGACTTAGCTTTTTAATTGCTGTGATTCCCTTCCAATATCCTTTTGGCGAATAATAGATTTTGTTCATTTTTTATTCAACCAATATTATGCGCAACAAAATACACAACGGTCATGCCAAAGACAATAAACACGATTTCTTGCATCTTTTGTTTTTCTGATGTTTGATAAAAGTCGCTGAATTTTGGTGGAGGCAGTGTCTCGATTGGTTTGCCTGTTACAAGATAATATTCTTTTATTGCTTGATCAACATCTTTAAATGTGTAAGCTGCATGCCCCTGTTTTTTCAGGGTATCGTTAATGAAATCTAACTGCTCAATTCTCTGCTTTTCATAGCGATCTTGTGCTGCAGCTAGTTGCTCCACAGCTTTGTTATGTCTTTTTCTCTCACCGTCGTCCCGTAGTTTACTAAATGCGTAATTACTTCCGCTAAAAGCAAGCGCATTCACCACAGCGCCACCTATCATCATTACGAGTGAAGCCATTTTTATATAAATGTATTTTTTTTAATTTACATATCAATACTGTCAGAAATTATTCCTTGCTTAACTAGAAAATCTTTCGTAGCGAACGAAGCTGTAATAACAGCAATCAGTTTTGCTGAATCCTCAAAGTCTAGTTTGCCAAGATCTGCTGGCTTTATTTTTAACAAGCTTTTACCAAGCATCGTGTATCCTATACTTAGGCCTCCAATAACAGCAGAATGGTATACAAGATTGGCAACAGTCTTTTCGGCACTCATTTTAAAAAACAAAATAATTATAATTAATAAAAACATGAACACCGATGATCTATTAAACCTTCCTGAACTTATGATTACAAATGACCTGGTTGATGAGCAAGCTATTATGCCCAAAAAGGAAAGGCTGTATTCTTTGGCAGCATGTGGAAAAACAAAACAGTTCCTCGGCAATGAATTCAGCATAGAACAGATTCAACAGATGTCGCCACAAGACATTATAAAGTATCATAACAGGTATGAAGCGCAACTAGGATCAAGAATGGTAAAAAGTGTCGGACAAACGGTTCTTAGTTTGTACACTAATCTAGTTAGTAGATTTGCTCCCATTGATTCTGAACAAGATTTTATGTATGATTTAACGCAGGATCCAGTTTTAACAAAGTCATTAGAGTCTCTAGGATGTGATCTATATTACAGATTTGGAACATTATTATCACCACTAATCATGGGATTAATTACTTTTAATCATATAGATTTTATTTCCCTTCAAAATGACCGAGCCAGAAAATCAGCAGAACCAGCAGAATCAGAAAACATTGGATCAGGTGGAGAAAGTGACCTCTAAAAGGCTTCCTCATCCTGGACGCGTTGCGGCAGGGAAAAAATTAGCAGAGTGGAACAAATGAACAAAATTAATGTTACAAGCACAGAATAAAAAAGTGCCAGAGCCGCAGCCAGTTGTTTCAATGCCTGCTTTAAAAACACCAGAACAAGTTGATCCTACAGCAACAACAGGGGTGCATACAACGCTAAAGTCTTCATATTTTCTAAAAGCAATTGTCATTTTTGGCAGCATTGCTGTTGGGGGTGTTTATTACGGTTATAAAATATATAACAAAGACAACAAGAACCAAAGCAGTCCGAACAATCTCAACCACTAAAGACAGAAGACGAACACAAAAGTATGCTAGCCCCGCCAACAACAAAAGATCATTTTGATCCATTTCAGATGCAATAATACTTTAAGAACTTAATAAATAATTATAAGTTGACTTGAAAAAGAACTTAGTTGTACTTAAAGGATGACTTAATTACAAACTTGAGGTGACTTAAGTTAAGAACTTGAGGCGACTTCATCAAGAACTTATTAAGAACTTGATGTGACTTAAGTAGAAACTTAAAGGAACTTAATTAAGAACTTGATTAAAAACTTAATTAAGAACTTGGGGTGACTTAATTAAGGACTTGGGGTGACTTGGGGTGACTTGGGGTGACTTAAGTTAAGAACTTAAAGTTACTTGAGTTTGTGCATGCGTGGGGTGGGGCGGGGTGGGTGTGCTATTTGCGCACACCTCAATCAACTAGGCCAAGTGATCATATGTGATCACTTGGCCTAGTTTGCCGCTGAGCTTTGCAGGTGCTGCCGCGCTTTGCAGGTCAAGTGATCATATATGATCACTTGACCTAGTTTGCCGCTGTGCTCCTTTCTCAACCAGGCTTGCAACTGGCTTTGGCAGAGTTACAGCAGTAATTGCTGTAGCCGAGCTTTTATGGCGGCTCTAATCGCCAGTAGTAGTACATCCATCATTGTATATTTGGAGCATTTATATGGAGATAGTGCTGGCTACACACTACTCCTCTCCATACTGGTAGATGTACTAAGGTCTGCCTAGCCCTATCTAGTTTGTTTGCCAGAACCCCCGAAAATCTCTATTCAGTTGCATAAGCCTAATGATACTTTGACGTTTGCTACACAGTTCATTTATACCGATTTCTAGCTTGTGAAATTTAGGATAGTTATAAAAACACATAGAAAGTTGAATAAGTTTTCTAGCATGTGAATCAGTCATGTTCACCTGCGTCTTAAGAAATGAACGCCATGTTTGAAGCGTTTTTGTTCTTTCAAACATGGCTTTAGCTGTCTCAAGCCAACGCCCAACAATCAACGCATGATGGATTGTTTTGCTTTGGCCAACTTTCAACAATGCAGCGCCATTTTTTAGATAAGGAACCATCTCATCAATAGTCAAACACGTATTGAAATTGTCTATATCTTGGTCAACAATATTGCCTTCAACGTTTTCATTTCCTTGAACCAACAAACCTTGAAGATAGTCGTCCATTTCCAAAGCAGTCGGTTCACTTTTTTCCTTTTCTCCGCCTTCTAGAAAGCAATGCTTCTTTTCGGTTTCACTGGTAGAGAACATGCTTCACCTAGTTCCTTTTTTGACAAATACTCTAACATGCAGTTAAAGTAAAACTTGTAATCTTGAATAGTACGTTTCTGTTCTTCAGTAAACCTGTTATCCATTGTTAAAATAACACAACCAAGCACAGTAAAGAGCACAGTAAACGCGTCCTTCTCATTCGGCAGTCAGTGGGGGAATGGTGAAACCGGTCTTCTTGTTGGTTAACCTGGTCATGTGAGCGCCGTAAGCCCAGCACTTAATTGTAACCCCCCCTGCCGATTGGCCGGCTGTGACATCAGCCCATCGCGTGATCGTCATGTCTAGACACGTAGTAAGTAATCGGATAGTGCGGAGTCCTTAGGCAGGCTGACAACTAGCAATTAAAGGCTTACCTGCCCCACCGTTTGTGTATGGGGTGTGTTCAGCGACTGCTGCTTTTCCCCTACGTTACTCTATGGGGGTGTTCAGCCGCTGCTGCTTTCCCCCTACGTTACTCTCTAAAAAGTTTAGTAAATTAGTTATTTTTTGGTTATTAAAGTCTTACTTGCCAGAGAACTAATAAATATTCATTCTGGCGTCAGCCGGTCGAAACTGGTTGAGACCGGGTGAGCCAGAATGAATATTTATTAGTTCTCTTCCCTTGATTTAGTATTCAACTGATCCGAAATCATTACCATAACATATGTCCCTTGATTTAGTATTCACCTGATCCGAAATCATTACTGTGACATATGTCCCTTGATTTAGTATTCACCTGATCCGAATCATTACCGTAACATATGTCCCTTGATTTAGTATTCACCTGATCCGAAATCATTACTGTGACATATGTCCCTTGATTTAGTATTCAGCTGATCCGAAATCATTACCGTAACATATGTCCCTTGATTTAGTATTCAACTGATCCGAAATCATTACCGTAACATATGTCCCTTGATTTAGTGTTTAACTGATCCGAAATCATTACCGTAACATGTGTCCCTTGATTTAGTATTCTCCTGATCCGAAATCAATACCGTAACATATGTCCCTTGATTTAGTATTCAACTGATCAGAAATGACTACTGTAACATATGTCTCTTGATTTAGTATTCAACTGATTCGAAATCATTACTGTGACATACGTCTTTTGATTTAGTATTCAACTGATCCGAAATCATTACTGTGACATATGTCCCTTGATTTAGTATTCAACTGATCCGAAATCATTTCCGTAACATATGTCCCTTAATTTAGTATTCAACTGATCCGAAATCATTACCGTAACATATGTCCCTTGATTTAGTATTCACCTGATCCGAAATCATTACCGTAACATGTGTCCCTTGATTTAGTATTCACCTGATCAGAAATCATTACTATAACACATGTCCCTTGATTTAGTATTCACCTGATCCGAAAACATTACTATAACATATGTCCCTTGATTTAGTATTCACCTGATCCGAAATCATTACTATAACACATGTCCCTTGATTTAGTATTCACCTGATCAGAAATCATTACTCTAACATATGTCCCTTGATTTAGTATTCACCTGATCCGAAATCATTACTATAACATATGTCCCTTGATTTTGTATTCACCTGGTCCGAAATCATTACTATAACATATGTCCTTTGATTTAGTATTCAACTGATTCGAAATCATTACTATAACATATGTCCCTTGATTTAGTATTCAACTGATCCGAAATCATTACCGAACATAGGTCCCTTGATTTAGTATTCAACTGATCCGAAATCATTACCGTAACATATGTCCCTTGATTTAGTATTCAACTGATCCGAAATCATTACCGTAACATATGTCCCTTGATTTAGTAGTCACCTGATCCGAAATCATTACCGTAACATATGTCCCTTGATTTAGTATTCACCTGATCCGAAATCATGACCGTAACATATGTCCCTTGATTTAGTATTCAACTGATCCGAAATCATTACCGTAACATATGTCCCTTGATTTAGTATTCACCTGATCCGAAATCATTACCGTAACATATGTCCCTTGATTTAGTATTCACCTGATCCGAAATCATTACCGTAAGATATGTCATTTGGTTTAGTATTCACCTGATCCGAAATCATTACTATAACATATGTCCCTTGATTTAGTATTCACCTGCTCCGAAATCATTACTATAACATATGTACTTTGATTTAGTATTCACCTGCTCCGAAACCATTACTATAACATATGTCCCTTGATTTAGTATTCACCTGATCCGAAAACATTACTATAACATATGTCCCTTGATTTAGTATTCAACTTATCCGAAATCATTACTATAACATATGTCCCTTGATTTAGTATTCAAGGACGGCTAGGAAAATCAATCGATTTTTTTTTGGGGTGTAAAAATTAATAGAACATCAGAAAATAGTTCAATGTCAAAATAACTCTGTAAATGTTAAGAAAACATTCCTTTTTATAATGAAATGAATACTGATCATTGAAAAAAATATGGTCTACTGATAGAAGGCTTGAACAAGTAGAATACGAAATACTGTAAACAAAGAGAATAAAAAATATTTGTATACTTTTGGAGTTTTATTCTTTCAAAAAATGATTGCTTGTCAGCCATCTTGGATGGCTTCCCGTGGAAACGGCATGCCAGAGCGTATAATCCATCACATCTTCATGCATTTCATGTGATGTACCATATATCATCATCCATCACATCTTCATGCATTTTAAGTGATGTACCATATATCATCATCCATCACAACTTCATGCATTTCAAGTGATGTACCATATATTATCATCCATCACAACTTCATGCATTTCAAGTGATGTACCATATATTCAGAACAAAAGAACCCAGCAAAACTGGCATTGGGTTTGGATCAGTTTAAACCCACTATATCTGGCCTTAATGTAATTACCCAGTGATGTAACCTATCAATGGCCACCTACCCCATATCCAATGATGCAACCTATCAATGGCCACCCACCCCGTACCCTGTGATGTAACCTACCAATGGCCACCCACTCCACACCCAGTGATGTAACCTACCAATGGCCACCTACCTCATACCCAGTGATGTAACCTACCAATGACCACCCACTCCATACCCAGTGATGTAACCTATCAAGGGCCACCTACCCCATGCCCAGTGATGTAACCGACCAATGGCCACCTACCCCATACCCAGTGATGTAACCTATCAATGGCCACCTAACCCATACCCAGTGATGTAACCTATCAATATCCACCCACTCCATACCCTGTGATGTAACCTATCAAGGGCCACCTACCCCATACCCAGTGATGTAACCTACCAATGGCCACCTACCCCATACCCAGTGATGTAACCTATCAATGGCCACCTACCCCATACCCAGTGATGTAACCTATCAATGGCCACCCACCCCATAGTCAGTGATGCAACCTACCAATGGCCACCTACCTCATACCCAGGGATGAAACCTATCAATGGCCACCTACCCCATATCCAGTGATGTAACCCATCAATGGCCACCTACCCCATATCCAGTGATGTAACCCATCAAGGGCCACCTACCCCATACCCAGTGATGTAACCTATCAATGGCCACCTACCCCATACCCAGTGATGTAACCTATCAAGGGGCCAATCACCCCATACCCAGTGACGTAACCTATCAATGGCCATCTACCCCATACCCAGTGATGTAACCTATCAATGGCCACCTACCCCATACCCAGTGATGTAACCTATCAAGGGACAATCATCCCATACCCAGTGATGTAACCTATCAATGGCCACCTACCCCATACCCAGTGATGCAACCTATCAATGGCCACCTACCCCATGCCCAGTGATGTAACCTATCAATGGCCACCTACCCCATACCATGATGTAACTTATCAATGGCCACCTACCCCATGCCCAGTGATGTAACCTATGAATGGCCACCTACCCCATACCCAGTGATGTAACCTATCAATGGCCACCTACCCCATATCCAGTGATGTCACCTATCAATGGCCACCTACCACATACCCATGATGTAACCTATCAATGGCCACCTACCCCATACCCAGTGATGCAACCTATCAATGGCCACCTACCCCATACCCAGTGATGTACCCTATCAATGGCCTTCTACCCCATACCCATGATGTAACCTATCAATGGCCACCTCCCCCATACCCAGTTATGTAACTATCAATGGCCACCTATCCCATACCCAGTCATGTAATCTATCAATGGCCACCTATCCCACACCCAGTGATGTAACCTATCAATGGCCACGTCCCCCATACCCAGTTATGTAACCAATCAATGGCCACCTACCTCATACCAAGTGATGTAACCTATCAATGGCCACCTCCCCATACCCAGTTATGTGACTATCAATGGCCACCTACCCCAATCCCAGTGATGTAACCTATCAATGGCCACCTACCCCATACCTAGTGATGTAACCTATCAATGGCCACCTACCTCATACCAAGTGATGTAACCTATCAATGGCCACCTACCCCATGCCCAGTGATGTAACCTATCAATGGCCACCTACTTCATACCAAGTGATGTAACCTATCAATGGCCACCTACCCCATACCCAGTGATGTAACCTATCAATGGCCACCTACCCCATACCCATGATGTAACTTATCAATGGCCACCTACCCCATGCCCAGTGATGTAACCTATCAATGGCCACCTACCTCATACCAAGTGATGTAACCTATCAATGGCCACCTACCTCATACCCAGTGATGTAACCTATCAATGGCCACCTACCCCATTAGGAAAGGTCGTCGCCCCAATCAAGACACGCACAATCTGAGCCTCTCGGCCCACGCTCAGGGTTATAGACCTCGTGACCACGAGCCCTCCATAACGTGACCAGGCCTCGCACAGATAATCTCCAGAGTCCTCTAACGTTGGGTTCTCAAATTCCCAGAACCTGGAAATCAACGAGTTCCAGTTTGAAAACCAACCAACCAACCAACCAACCAACCGACCGACCAACCGACCGACCAACCAACCCACCAATCCACCCACCCAACAAAGGGCGACACGAACAGGACCATTCTTACCCAATTCGTATCATCAAAACAGACAGCTGCACAAAATCATCATAAGACCTTTTTTTGCGATGCTGCAATCAGAATTAAACTTCCGCCCTGTGACGACACCACAGTGGACGTCGCACACTGATCCAGGTGATCAACAACAGCTGGATCTGACACCACAGCGGACGGACGTCGCACACTGATCGAGGTGATCAACAGCAGCTGGATCTGACTCCACAGTGGACGTCGCACACTGATCCAGTTGATCAACAACAGCTGGATCTGACACCACAGCGGACGGACGTCGCACACTGATGGAGGTGATCAACAACAGCTGGATCTGACTCCACAGCGGACGTCGCACACTGATCGAGGTGAACAACAACAGCTGGATCTGACACCACAGTGGACGTCGCACACTGATCCAGGTGATCAACAACAGCTGGATCTGATTTGCCGAGGAATCGGTCCCAGACAGAGGAATGGTTCAATCTAGTAGTAAGTTCGAAGTCTGTATATTCAGCAGAAGATTCACAATGTCTGTGTATACGTGACACATACGATGCCCCCCCCCCCCCCTCCCAAAAAACAACAACAAAGAAATAAAAATAAAATAAAAGAAAAAAAGGAAAAAGAAAAAAGAGGACATGGGAACGTACCATTCAAATACAACAAATCCATAACTCAGTGTCTATTTCCAGCAGAAGATTCCCAATTTCAGTGTGAACATGGCAGATACAACTGTCCCAAAACATACACATGGTAGATACACCTGTTCATACACATGGCTGATACAACTGTCCCAAAACATACACATGGCAGATACAACTGTCCCAAAACATACACATGGCATAACTTGAAAATATAAAGGTAAAGAAAAAAGGTACCTTTTGGAGAAGTCTTCAACGTTTCGTGCTGTAAGCACTTGGTCACGAAGTGAAGTGTTGAGGTTGTAGGGGAAGCTGGCAGGTTTCTTGTGACCACAGTTCAGCCAAAAAGGTAGGGGTGGGGGGGGAAAAGGTGAACTGTATATATATGGTCAACAAAAGGGGTGGGGCAAAGAGGGGGGGGGGAGGTGGGAGGGAGAGGATCATCTGGGTGGTGGTTTTCAGAGAAAGGGGAGGGGGTGGTGGTAAGGAAAACATGGTATAGAACATGGGGGGGGGGGGGGGGGGGGGGGGGGGGGGGAGGAGGGGGGGGGAAGGGGGGGGGGTTGCAGCTTGAGAGAAACAATTTTATTCCCTGACATTGAGTCCGTAAGGACTCAAAGTGCCAAGGCGTTGTATTAGCTGGCTTTCCATGAATTTGCGGTATTGGCCCTCTTTTTGTCCATTGCGCCAAAGCGCTGCCACTCTGATGTGCAACAGGTTATGGTGTTCAGAAGTAAAGTGGTTTGCCACTGGTGTATCTTTTCCTGTCAGAATGTTGTCCCTGTGTTCTTTGAAGCGATCATTGAGTGATCCGTATGTTTCTCCTACATACATCATGGCACACAATGTACAGGTCAGGACATAGACAACATTTTGTTTGGCATGTGAAATGGGATTTCACCTGAAACTTATGATCTGATGGGCCTTGGAGAGTTGTTGCAGGGTTAATAAAAGTACAGGTTTTACATTTAGGTTTCTTGCAAGGGAAATTGCCAGCTTGAGCAGATCGGTACGTAGAATGGACGGCAGCATGCACAAGATGGTCACCAAGGCTTTTGTCCCTCTTGAAAGCCACAAGTGGAGGTTGGTTGAATGTATCTTTCAGTGTTGGATCGTTCCTAACGATCGAGAAGTTGTGACACAGAATGTTTTTCATGGGTATGTTGTGTGGGTGATAGGTCAAAGTCAGTATGCATCGGTCCTCTCAGATCCGTTTTGCTTTTACACTG
>CM031611.1:1276541-1286541 GCA_018398815.1 Conus ventricosus
AAAACCAAAAAATATGTCCATTTGAGGAAATACAGACATTGCATGGTGTGTAAGAGAAGGGAGAGAGGAAAAAAAAAAAAAGAAAGTAGTGGAAATTGTTTTTATTTTTTTTTTTCCTTTTGTTTTTTTTTTTGGCAGGAAGAGGACAATGTGAAGCACCAAAAAAGGGAAGTGGATTTCGGCCTTAGGAGGGAAAAAAAAGGAAAAAAAAGTCACCACCTTAGGTGCTCCTTTGATCCGATAAACTGATGCCACAAAAAACAACAACTATCAAGTAATCAACAAATAACCAACAAGAAGAATATTAAAACCCAAAACTGAAACCAAAATATACCGGTTATCAAAGAAGAATACCAAGAGGGCTAAAATGCAATATTTCAGCAAAAAGTTCGCAAAAGATGAAAATCATTCACAATTGTTTCAATCGTGAACGGTCTTTTTTACAAGTAAGCTACCTGCAGTCTTAGTAATTTGGTCTTTGATGTTAGGACAGTGCAAGAGCAGATGATTCACTGAAATATGGTTCCCACATACACATTTGACGTCATTACAGTATTTTGTTTTGAAAGCATCAAAACGAATTTTAAACATCAAAGATGTAATTGGTCTTGACCCTGCATCAGATATATGCCTTAGCATCAAATTTGAATTCAGTGTCTCGGAGCCTTTAATGCGGGTGAGAGAATATTGGCTCTCTGATGCCTTCAAAATGTTGACAAAATTCCCCTCGGCTACTTTTTCAATGTGTCTATAACATTCATGCAAATCTAATTCAATGTTCAGTTGAATTGCCCTTCAGTATTTTGTGCTGCACTTCTAGCTGCCTATCAACCAGTTCATTAGGGTTTACTCCGCAGTGGGACGGAACCCAATAAAAAGTTACACTAATGTCTTTGTTTGACAATTTATGAATTAAATGTTTGATTTCGAGGATCATTCCAACACGCGTTTTGATATTATGACCTTGAATGCTTGCCGATTTTGAGTCAACACAAATCAATATTTTACCGCATTTACGAGTAGTTCTTCAATATGGCGCAATGACGTTAAAATGGCAATCAACCTCTGCAGTAAAAATAGAATAATGCTGACCTATATGATAATGCTTGACTGCTTTCAATGTAGGAATTACAAATGCTGCACCTGCGCTACCATTATCAAGTACAGACCCATCTGTATATACTTTAATGTAGTCAGCATAATAGTTCTCTAGGTGTTCATTAACTAGATTTCTTAAAACATTTGGAGGGTGATTTTTGTTCAAACCTGTATGATCAATATCAAAGATAGGTTAAATTTGTTCCCAGATGGTACAGGTGAAATAGATGGTTTCGGTGCTATTGCTTTGCTGTTTAATTCTGTGGAATTAATCATAATCAGAGACAAACGAATGTATGGTTGTAGTGAGTGGATTGTTTTAGCTCTTTTAACAAAATCTTTTTTGTAAGGAAGAAACTAAGCTAGATTCCGAAAAAGATTTTGTTTAAAAGAGGGAGGGAGGGTGGGGGATAGTCTTAGAGATTGGAATAATTTCATTCCTCTTCTCCAATCAATGAATTTGTTTCAGAGAGAGAGAGAGAGAGAGAGAGAGAGAGAGAGAGAGAGGAGAAGGGGAAGAGAGAGAGAGGAGAGAGAGAGGGAGAGAGAGAGAGGGGAGAGGGAGGGGACGATATTGTACAATGCTGCTATGTTTTGTATTGTTTCATCATAACAGTAAATTTGTCAATGTAAAATCCTGGTTGCTTTCCCTGGACACCTTATCATAGTATCAAGGGGCCACTTATATTACACACACACGCGCGCGCCGCACGCATTTATCTTCATCTAATCCAATTGCAGTGATATGTTCATGTTCGTTGTCCCCGTGTGCGCGCATTTATCTTCATCTAACATTTATTAAATCTTTTTTGGTTAGTCAACTAGTCTTGTAATGCAGTCAATTGGTATTCCATATGAAGTCTTGCAGAAGATAAATACGATGTTATATAAATTTGTTTGGCAAAAGAAACACAGTAATCGGAAAGCATTCGAAAAAGTGAAAAGGAAAGTAATCTTCATCTAATCCAATTTGCAGTGATTGTTCATGTTCGTTGTCCTGTGTGCGCGCATTTATCTTCATCTAATCCAATTGCAGTGATTGTTCATGTTCGTTGTCCTGTGTGCTGTGCATTTATCTTCATCTAATCCAATTGCAGTGATTGTTCATGTTCGTTGTCCTGTGTGCGCGCATTTATCTTCATCTAATCCAATTGCAGTGATTGTTCATGTTCCTTGTCTGTGTGCGCGCATTTATCTTCATCTAATCCAATTGCAGTGATTGTTCATGTTCGTTGTCCTGTGTGCTGTGCATTTATCTTCATCTAATCCAATGCAGTGATTGTTCATGTTCGTTGTCCTGTGTGCGCGCATTTATCTTCATCTAATCCAATTGCAGTGATTGTTCATGTTCGTTGTCCCGTGTGCTGTGCATTTATCTTCATCTAATCCAATTGCAGTGATTGCATGTCTGTCTGTGTGGCGCATTTATCTTCATTAATCCAATTGCAGTGTTGTTCATGTTCGTTGTCCTGTGTGCGCGCATTATCTTCATCTAATCCAATTGCAGTGAATGTTCATGTTCGTTGTCCTGTGTGCGCGAATTTATCTTCATCTAATCCAATTGCAGTGATTGTTCATGTTCGTTGCCCTGTGTGCGCGCTTTATCTCATCTAATCCAATGCAGGTTGTTCATGTTGTTGCGGGTTTGCTGTGAAATTTATCTTCATCTAATCCAATTGCAGTGATGTTCATGTTCGTTGTCCTGTGTGCGCGCATTTATCTTCTTTCTAATCCAATTGCAGTGATTTTTCATGTTCGTGTCCTGTGTGCGCGCATTTATCTTCATCAATCCAATTGCAGTGATTGTTCATGTTCGTTGTCCTGTGGGGTTTGTGCTCGTGCTGAAGAAACCCTAAGAGGTCGAAACGCGTTCGAGTTTTGTCTTGTGATTTTTTTGTCAAAAGGTTTTGGCCCAGAGCTTTAACATGATTTTTTGAATTTGTTCCGATTATTTGTATTCTGGTTTTGGTTCCCCTTTGTTCAGACGTTGTAGTGGAGTGTCTATGACTACGTCATCAGAAACTGTTCGTTTATGAAGACGATGTTTTCTTTTTTTAAATCTTATTTCTAATTGGGATCAGTGTTTGTTTTTCTTGTGCGGTAGAATGAAACATCTGAAAGCACGTGTGTGTAGTAGTAGTAGTATAATAGTAGTAGTAGTAGTAGTAGTAGTAGTAGTAGTAGTAGTAGTAGTAGTAGTAGTAGAAGTAGTAGTAGTAGTAGCAGCAGCAGCAGCAGCAGCAGTAGTAGTAGAGTAGTAGTAGTAGTAGTTAGTATAGTGCAGCAGCAGTAGTAGTAGTACTTTAGTTTTACGTCTGTTCACTCTGATATTATACAATTGCAAACGGCGTGCGTGCGTGCGTGTGTGTGTGTGTGTGTGTGTGTGTGTGTTTTGTGTGTGTGTGTGTGTGTGTGTGTGGTGTGTGTGTGTGTGTGTGTGGTGTGTTGTTTTGGTGTGTGTGTGTGTGTATGGGGAGGGTAGCCTCACATCAAGGCATGTGACGCCCACCCAAAATGTAGTTAGTGATATGAATCATTTCCCATGCCACTACTAAAAAGGAAGAATATTCATGTGGCTTGACTAGTGTAGCGGGCGTCCCCAAATAATTGTGAGAATGACTCATTAAGAAAGAAGAGTGGTATTGGGTGAAAGGGGCCCATGAGAGATATTTTTAATAAGGGCTGGTAAGGTGCTGGTTATGTGTTTTGAACACTGAGTATGCACTCACTAGGAGGAGGAGGAAGAATCAGTTTTAGCCCAGCAGATGGCCTAGAGACTCGAACCTGTCAGGACGCTGGTCCTCGTTGCTTGCCAGTCTTTACCAGGTGAGCATAGATAGTTGGGGGAAGCTACAGGGGGAAAACTAAAGAAAAGAGAAAGAAAGAATTCATTTTGTTGGATTAAGAAGCAGGTTACTTACACAAACCCTTATTCGGTTTCACCCCTTCACTTTTACCTTCGCCCTTCACCCTTCACCTTTAAACCCGTGAGGTGGTTGAAGATGGCCATGGTGTGGGGAACACACCGGTAGTTCAGCCCTACAAGTAAAGCTCCAGGGAGAGGAGTCGGAACTCGTATCCTCCAGGGACAGGGGGGTCGAGGGAGGAGTTGGAACTCTTCATTTCTCCGTGACAGGAGAACCCAGGAAGAGGAGTCGGAAATATATCTCCGTGATGGGAGAAATAAAGGGGGCGTTACGCTGTTGAGAGGACAGGGAATCTTTGACAGTATAAAACGAGTCTGAATTCTGATGCAGGCATAGCATCAAGGAGTGAAGAAGCATTTATTCTCCTGGTCTGGTTTCTTGAGCCAGTGTTATGTGAAAGGCCTGACTTTACAAAAACGTGTATTGATGAAAACGGGGAAAATTTGGGTTTTACAAGGATGCATGTATAAAATCTGTTTTAAAATTGTTTGATGTGATTTAGTAAAGTGTTTTTCCCTGAAGGAAGGGGGAGAAGAAAAACATTCGGTAGTGCGCCTTTTTGGTTGATTGAAAGATTGCGTGTGCGTATGGAGTAATGCTGTCATGAATGCTCTGTGTGCAAAAAGTGCCCAGTGTGACAGTGGTGCCCCCGACGAGCCCGACGTAGCTGCCGTTTTTTTTCCCTGAAAAAAAAAGATTTGACTTGTACCCTCAAGGGTTTGAGGAAAAAAAAAAAGTTTTGATTTGTCCCCTCAAGGGTTTGAGGGAAGAAAAAAGAAAAGAAATTAGTTAATTATTTATTGTGTATAATATTTGCATTTTTTTTTTTTTTTCTATTTCTATATGTGTTTCGGGTGGTTGGGACTTCTTTTGGTTGCTTACTCCGTTAAGTTTTTTTTTTTGGTAGGATTTTTTTTTGACCTTCCCCACCTCAGGACCGATAGCCTCAACCTCCTCTTGCTCGTGCCTGGCAGCAAGGGGGCGGGGCCCCGTTGAGGAGTCGCTTCCTTCCCCTGGGGTATTAGAATTTGTTTTGTCCCTTCCCCGGACTGATAGCCCAACCTTTTCCCTGCTTTTTAGCAGGGGGCAGGCGTTGGGGAGTCGGTAGTCCTTCCCTTCTCGTAAATATCTATTTCTTTCCTTTCCTATTGTTTCATTTTGATTTTTCCCCTTGCCCTCAGATTTGTGGGTTTGACTTCACCTCCGTTCACGCAAATAGTGTAGGTGGTGGAGTTGATTAACGCTCAACCCAAAAAACCCATTTTATCTTTGGATTATTTTTTTTTCTGTGTGTGGTGCGAGTTTTCTTTGGTTTGGGTGAATGTGCATTTTTTTATTGATTGTTTATCATTTTGAATTATTACTGTAGTGTTGTTTTTATATTGTGGAGTGATTTGTTTTTCCGTCTCCGTTTCACGGGAGACGTGACCACTAGGGTAACTGTCTGAGGGCTTCTTTTGCTTTTCTTGATTTCTTCTCACTGTTCTGATCTGTGTACCCTTTCATTTATTTTCCCCCCCTTTTCAAAACCTCTTAAACCTTTCCTCCAAAAGCTCCTATTTAGTTTTCTTTTCAACATTTTCTCTTTTAGGTAGGATTTCGCTAGTTTGTGTTTCTTCCCCTTTTTTAAATTGTTTGTGTTTCCCATTTGTTTTGTAAATTTATATATTCATTTATCGTATAAGGCGATACATTTGTTTGTAAATTCATTTGGAATTAAGTAAGAAAGAAAGACTGTCAACAAGAACAGTTAAGAACTAAGACTTTATAAAGAATTTATTTCCAGAAAACTTTTTTTTTTTTCCTTTTTAGGAAAAAAACAGATTAGCTTGAACTTCAATTTTTTTTAAAAATTCCAAATTGTAGCAGTTTGCAAATTATTTTTGGAAAAATAATTCTTGTGTTTCATTTACCTTTTTTTAGTAAACTTTTTGTTTACACAGGAAATTAAATTCTTTATTTGTATATTTTTACTTACGTTTTGTGAAACATAAAACGCCACTTATATCGCTTATTTTTTTCATCTTAGAAATTGTTTTGTGTTTAAAATCTGTTGACGGTTCATTATGGTGATTTGATAAATATGTTCAACAAGGGGAACGCTGGGTTTTGTGAAGAAAAACTTTACCAACTATGTGCAACAATGAAGATAGGGCAGACAGGCTAAGAGGGAGAGAAGAAAATAAAGGAAACTAGAAAGTGAAAAAAATCTAAGGAAACTAGAGATAGAAGAAAAAAGACTACAGAGGGAAGTTGAAGAAGTAGACACAGAGGAGTGAAGAAAAAAGATACAGGGGGGAAGCAAAATTTCTGAAGAAAAAAGATTTACAGAGGGAATCTGAAATGAAGAAAAAAAGGGACTACAGAGGGAAGCTAAAGAAAAAAGCTACAGAGGGAAGCTGAAGCTGAAGACGTCATTAAGTTGAGACAGTTAGAACAGAGATGATGCTGAAATTAAAAACACGGGCCCACGAGAGAACCTCCACCAGCTCCACAGTCGGTTCCGCAAGGGGCGCCTCAACCAAAAGCGGCTTTATATTCCAAAGTTACCGCCTTTCGAGGAAAAAAACGGTGACATCGATTGTTTTCTTTTTCGTTTTGGGAAAGTCACGCAAGTTTGTGGTTGGCCAAAGGAAAAGTGGACATTGTATATTGCGTCGTTGTTTAAGGGTAGCGCTTTGACACTGTACCACACACTCGGGGCCGAAACAAAATTTAATTTGGGGATCAGTTGAAAGAAGAACTCCTCAAGAATTTAAAATGTTTGCTGATCGTTTTCACAAAACGTTTCGTTCTGTCCCGCCCTGACAAAGGAGAATCGTTTCCGTCGTTTTAATTCGTTATGAGTTTTGTTTAGATCGATGGATCAAATTTATCAAAAAGAACAAAATTTTCAATCATGCGAGATTTCCTTCTTAGAGAAAAAACTTTTCCAGAGCGGAGCAAAGATTTGGCCACTTTCCTTAAAGAAAGGCATTTGAAAGCGTTGGGGAAATGTGTGAGAGGCTGATAAATTTTGTATCGCTCACCCCGATAAGGGCGTGGCTAGGAAAGGGAAAAATTTTCCATCTTTGAGTCTCATGCGTATGTACTATCCCATCGGGACAGGGAAATTACAGAAAAGGAAATCGTGGGTCATTTCTGGGTCCTAAAGGGAAAATTTACATATCTGGGGAACGGACAGGGATCTTTCCGCGGTTCGAGTGACTTTCGTCAGTACAGAACTCACCGCCGGAAAACCCCGTTGTCCTCAGCAAACGTTCGAGGTCGTGGACAACGACACCACGTAGACCTTTTGGGTCAGTTCGTGGACGAACCAAAGTACACAATATCAGTCAGCTGCCGATCGGGAAAATGCGATGTTTCTTTTGTGATGGCAAGTTCCATTTGATAAAGAAATTGCCCTTTCAAACCTAATGATTCAAAACCCGCATAGTCCCCATGATTGTGAAAAAGGGGCCTTGTTTTGGCACCACATCAAGCTGTTGATGGACTGGTGTTAGAAAACGGAGCCATCAATGGATTGCAGGCTTCGGTTTTTGCGAGACACTGGTGCACCACTGCTGGTGTACGAAGATCTTTCGTGCTTCAAACCGTATCTCACACTGTCCAAAAGTGTAGGTCGTTTGGAGGCAAGATTGAAACTTTTTTCGCTGGCGAAATTTCAGTAGAACACCGTACTACTCGGATTTCTTACCCCCTTTAATGTTATTGAAAACCCAGTCTGCGACTTGATCTTGGGCAATTTGCCGGGGTGTCGCTACAGTACATGGGGGTGCTGGAGGATCGTTTGTTCTTGTCTTGTGAGTACCAGATCAAACATCATAGAGCAGGGAAAGGCTACAAACCCGCTAAAAGTCTCCAAAATGGATGAACTCCAGATTACCCCAGATAATATAAAAGAAATGCAGGGAAAAGACAAGACGCTGACGACAATACTTTCTACTGCTAACAGACTGTCACTGACATACCAAGGACAAACAGTCAGCTGATAGAAAAACAGATGCGTACAAGGTCTTTGCAGACAGAAAAGCAAAGGCACGTTCCTTCAGTGTAGGGGATAAAGTCCTTGTACTACTCACTGATGAACATAACAAGCTTCGTGTTATGTGGAAGGGTCCTTTCAGGTGGTCGAAAAACTTTCTGCAGTTAATTATAAGATCAAATGGCAAAACATGAGAAGGTATTCCCTGTGAACATGTTGAGAAGTGTGTTGAAAAGTACAAATATTGCCAACCCGTCAGTTGAATGGATATGTCCTATGTCAAAACTGATGTCAACATGACAGATATTATCAGTGATGATTTTGTACCCAATGTAACGTACGGGACAGATCAAAGGTTGTGAAAACAGCAAATGTAGGAGTGTTAACATCTACCAGTGCAGATGATGTTGTACCCCCTTCCCACTCTGTCTAAACAAAAGGTGAACCTATGATGATGTGGTTCTGTCGAATGATTTGTCTGCAAGTCAAAAAACAGCTCAAAGACATTTTGAAAGACTTTCAGGATGTGTTGACAGATACCCAGGTACAGTGACTGGTATTGAACCCATAGTATTCAGTTAACTATGAAATACCAGTGGAACCAGACCATACCCCCTCCCGTTTGCAAAAAAAAAAGGTTGTCGAGAGGGAAATCAAAGTAATGCTGGATTTAAAGGTCATAGAACCTTCTACGTTCCGTACAGCTCACCAGTTGTATTGGGACAAACCCGATGGCTCGGTGGGGTTTCTGCATCGATTACAGGAAGTAAATAAGATCACTGTGTTCGATGCCCAGCCTTCCAGACATTGAAGAATTCTGTGTCAGCTCTCAGAGGGAAATTATTTGTGAAAGTAGACTTGACTAAAGGATACTGGCAGATTCCAATGCTGAAAACTGACAAGGAAAAGACAGCATTTCAAAACACCCTTTTTGGGCTTTTCCAATGGACGAAAATGCCATTCGGTTGCAAATGCCCCAGCTTTTTTGCTAGAATGGGTGCGAGCCCTGAACTCCTGATGTGGTGCAGTCAGTTTTTTTGACGCATTTTGTTGGCTGCAAAGTCATGGAGTGACCCCCTTTCTAACTTACGAGCTGTTTTTTTCCCGACTCAGAAGTTTTGGGTTTGACTGCGAGACCATCCAAAAAAATTTGTGCCGGTTTTTTAAACTCTCGAGTTTTTGGGTCACACTATTGCAGTGGGAAAAATGATGCCAGGGGAAATAAAGTGGAAAAGATTTTATTTTATTTTAACCCCCTACAAAAAAACAGATCAGGTCACTCATCGGATTGTTGTATTTCTATAGACGATATGTACCCCACTTTGCGTCCCTGACGGCCCTTTGACTGAACTGACGAAAGGGACGAAGAACAAAAATATTGTGTGGTCTGATGAGTGCCAGAAAGGGTTTGGATGTGTTCAGAACACCCACACATTTCCCGTTCTTTTGTTACCCTCCCTCTCAGAAGACTTATTTTGAGAACCGATGCCAGTTCCAAAGGAATGGGAGCGGTACTGTTGCAGGAAAAAAAAGTGATTTGTTACACCCAGTGCAATACGCCCGTAAAAAGTTCTCAAAGACACAAAAGAAATACTCCACTATTGAGGGGAGAGTGCTTGGGTATTGTATGGGCATGTGAGAAGTTCGCCAGGTTTTTGATGGAAGAAAGTTTCGGTTACAGACTGACCAAGGCCATTTACTTTCTTGCAATCGTCAAAAACTAAGAACAGCAGATTGTTAAGGTGGTCTTTGGATTGCAGGAATTCCAATTTTTCCATTGAACCAGTGCCTGGAACACAAAATGTCATGGCAGATTTATGTCACGTGATGAATTCATGGACAAATGTAACTGTCTTCAAGAGAAGACTATTTCCCGTTTTTTGTCTTTCTTTATGATTTGTGGTGTGTTGACATTTGACAGTGCATTGTATGCTACTGACTATTTAAATCAAGTGGTATTTATTTCTTAATTTGCTTGTTGAAGTGACTA
>CM031611.1:1291541-1295737 GCA_018398815.1 Conus ventricosus
AACAGACAGGGAGGGTAAAACAGACAGAGAGGTAAAACAGACAGAGAGGGAAAACAGACAGAGAGGTTAAAACAGACAGGGGGGGTTTAAAACAGTCAGAGAGGGTAAACAGACAGAGAGGGTAAAAAACAGAGAGGGTAAAACAGACAGAGGGGGTTTTAAACCAGAACAGAGAGGGTAAACCAGACAGAGAGGGTAAAACAGACAGAGAGGTAAACCAGACAGCGAGGGTAAAAAAGACAGAGAGGGTAAAACAGACAGAGAGGGTAAACAGACAGAGGGGTAAACAGACAGAAAGGGTAAAACAGACGGGAGGGTAAAACAGACAGGGAGGGTAAAAAAGACAGGGAGGGGTAAAACAGACAGAAAGGGTAAAACAGACAGAGAGGGTAAAACAGCCCAGAGAGGGAAAAACAGACAGAGAGGGTAAAACAGACAGAGAGGGTAAAAACAGACGGAAGGGTAAAAAAACAGAGAGGGTAAAACAGACAGGAAGGGTAAAACAGACAGAAAGGGTAAAAACAGACTGAGAGGGAAAAACAGACAGAAAGGGTAAAACAGACAGAGAGGGTAAAACAGACAGAGAGGGAAAACAAAACAGAGAGGTAAAACAGACGAGAGGGTAAAACAGACAGAGAGGGTAAAACAGACAGAAAGGGTAAAACAGACAGAGAGGTAAAAACAGACAGGGAGGGTAAAAAGACAGGGAGGGAAAACAGACAGAGAGGGTAAAACAGACAGAGTGTAAACAAAGGTGAGGGTTAAAACTGACAGAGGGAAAACAGACAGAAAGGGTAAAACAGACAGAGAGGGTAAAACAGACAGAGAGGGTAAAACAACAGAGAGGGTAAAACAGACAGAAAGGGTAAAACGACAGAGAGGGTAAAACAGACAAAAAGGGTAAAACAGACAGAGAGGGTAAAACGACAGGGGGGGTTTAAAAACAGACAGAAAGGGTAAAACAGACAGAGAGGTGAAAAACAGACAGAGAGGTAAAACAGACAGAGGGGGTAACAGACAGAGAGGGTAAAACAGACAGAGAGGTAAAACAGACAGAGAGGTAAAACAACAGAGAGGGTAAAACAGACAGAAAGGGTAAAACAGACGAGAGGGAAAAAAGACAGAAAGGGGGAAACAGACAGGAGGGTAAAACAGACAGAGAGGGAAAAACAAAATAGAGAGGTAAAACAGACAGAGAGGGTAAAAACAGACAGAAAGGGTAAAACAGACAGAGAGGTAAAACAGACAGGAGGGTAAAAAAGACAGGGAGGGTAAAACGACAGAGAGGGTTAAAACAGACAGAGTGTAAAACAGACAGGGAGGGTAAAACAGACAGAGGGGGTTTTAAAACAGACAGAGGGGTTTAAAACAGACAGAGAGGGTAAAACAGACGGGAAAGGGTAAAACAGACAGGGTGGGTAAAACAGACAGGAGGGAAAACAGACGGGAGGGTAAAAACAGACAGAAAGGGTAAAACAAAAAGGGGAGGGTAAAAACAAAAAAGAGAGGGTAAAACAGACAGAGAGGGTAAAACAGACAGGGAGGGTAAAACAGACAGAAAGGGTTAAAAACAGACAGAGAGGTTAAAACAGACAGGAAGGGTAAAAAACAGACAGAAAGGGGGTAAAACAGACAGAGAGGTAAAACAGACGAGAGGGTTAAAAACAGACAGAGAGGTAAAACAGACAGAGGGGAAAAACAGACAGAGGGGTAAAACAGACAGAAAGGGTAAAACTGACAAGAGGGGTTTAAAACAGACAGGGAGGGTAAACAGACAAGGGGGTAAAAACAGACAGAAAGGGTAAAACAGACAGAGAGGTAAAAACAGACAGAGATGTAAAAACAGACAGGAGGTAAAACAGACAGAGAGGTAAAACAGACAGAGAGGGAAAAAACAAGGAGCTAATGTCGGACTTGGGGTTTAAAACTGATCCAAAATCATTACCGTAACATATGTCCCTAGATTTAGTATTCAACTGACCCAAAATTCATTACTGTGACATAGTCTTTGATTTAGTATTCAACTGATCCGAAATCATTACTATAAAACATATGTCCCTTGATTTGTAATTCAAGGACGGCAAAGAAAATCAATCGACATATTTTTGGGGGTGTAAAATTCATACAAAACCAGAAAATAGTTCAATGTCAAAATAACTCTGTAAATGTTTAGAAAACATTCGTTTTTAAAAATGAAATGAATATTGATCAATGAAACAAATATGGTCTATGATAGAAGGCTTGAACAAGTAGAATAAAAAAAACTGTAAACAAAGAGAATATAAGAAATATTTGCAATACTTTTGGAGTTTTATTCTTTCAAAAAAATAAATTTTTTGTCAGCCATTTTGGATGGCTTCCCGTGGAAACGGCCTGCCAGAGGCGTATAATCCATCACATCTTCATGCATTTCAAGTGATGCACCATATATCATCATCCATCACATCTTCATGCATTTCAAGTGATGTACCATAATCATCATCCATCACATCTTCATGCATTTCAAGTGATGTACCATATATTTATCATCCATCACATCTTCATGCATTTCAAGTGATTACCAATATATTATCATCCATCACATCTTCATGCATTTCAAGTGATGTACCATATATTATCATCCATCACATCTTCATGCATTTTCAAGTGATGTACCATATATTATCATCCATCACATCTTTATGCATTTCAAGTGATGTACCAATATTATCATCCATCACATCTTCATGCATTTCAAGTGCGTACCCTATTCATCATCCACACATCTTCATGCATTTTAAGTGATGTACCATATATCATCATCCATCAATCTTCATGCATTTCAAGTGATGTAAACCCTATTTATTTTTTCCATCACATCTTCATGGGATTTCAAATGATGTACCATATATTATAATTTCCCCACATCTTCATGCATTTCAAGTGATGGTCCAAATTATAATCCATCACATCTTCATGCATTCCCGTGATGTACCATATATTATAATCCATCACATCTTCATGCATTTCAAGTGATGTACCATATATTATCATCCATCACATCTTTATGCATTTCAAGTGATGTAAACCTATATTACGATCCATCACATCTTCATGCATTTCAAGTGATGTACCATATATTATGAAACCATCACATCTTCATGCATTTCAAGTGATGTACCATATATTATCATCCATCACATCTTCATGTATTTCAAGTGATGTACCAATATTATCATCCATCACATCTTCATGCATTTCAAGTGATGGTCCATTATTATAATCCATCACATCTTCATGCATTTCAAATGATGTACCATATATATAATCCATCACATCTTCATGCATTTCAAGTGATGTACCATATATTATCATCCATCACATCTTTATGCATTTCAAGTGATGTACCATATATTATGATCCATCACATCTTCAAAGCATTTCAAGTGATGTACCATATTTATGATCCATCACATCTTCATGCATTTCAAGTGATGTACCATATATTATCATCCATCACATCTTCATGGCATTTCAAGTGATGTACCAATATTATCATCCATCACATCTTCATGGGATTTTTAAGTGATGTACCATATATTATCATCCATCACTCTTCATGCATTTCAAGTGATGTACCATATATTATAATCCTCACATCTTCATGCATTTCAAGTGATGTACCATATATTATCATCCATCACACTTATGCATTTAAGTGATGTACCATATATTATCATCCATCACATCTCATGGGATTTCAAGTGATGTACCATATATTCAGAGCAAAAGAAACCAGCAAAACAAGCACTGGGTTTGGGGTCAGTTTAAACCCCCCATATCTGGGCCTTTAAAATAATACCCCCGTGATGTAACCTATCAATGGCCACCTACCCCATATCCAGTGATGTAACCTTAAAACCCAAATGGCCACACCACCCCATACCCAGTGATGTTAACCCACCTTCCCATGGCCCATCCCCTATCATAACCCCGTGAGTAACTACAATGGCCCCTACCCAAAAAAAAAAAAATTTTTTTTTTTTTGGCATACCCATGCCTCCCCCCTACCCAACAGTGATTGTTAACCTAAAAGCCCCCCCAAAAGCCGCCAAAATCATACCCTTCCCATACCCCCCCCGTTTTAAAAAGGTTTTTTTACCTATCCCCCAAAAATGGCCACCTTAACCATTCATATCCACCAGTGGAAAATGGTA
>CM031611.1:1295837-1323337 GCA_018398815.1 Conus ventricosus
GGGAGGGGGGGGTGGTGGGAGAGAGAGAGGGGGGGAGAAGAGAGAGAGAGAAAAAGGAGAGAGGGGAAGAGAGGAGAGAGGGAGAGAAAACGGAAAAAGTATGTCAACTGCTATATTCTAAAACTGACCGCCATAAAGCAGGCCATGTTATTTGTATGAGTGCATGACACGTATGTTGTAAACAGCATTCTGTTTAATGCTCACACACACACACACACACACACACACACACACACACACACACACACACACACACACAGACACACACACACACACACACACACACACACACACACACACACACACACACACACACACACACCACACTCAGATAATCAAAAGCTCAGTAAGTTCAAATTACGGTTTATATTGCAGGGATGGTTGGCAGCTAGGTGTAAAAGATTAAAACGCTAAACAGACAAACAAGCAAAACACACTCAAACAAACAAACAGATAAACAAACAAATCAAACTCAAACAAACAAAACAAACAAACAAACACGTCTTTAATAACGAAAGCGTACTGATCCGATCCCATCCTTTTGCTAGTCCCACTGGTTTCCTATTTATAATCCGTTAATTGACAATGTATAGCTTACCACTGCTTTCCTATTTATAATCCGTTAATTGACGAAGAAGAAAAAGAAACACCGAAGGTGCTGGGGAGGACCCAGAGAAGCACTGTCTTCACCTGCCTTTAGAGCAGTCCTGTACCACCCTTGGAGGCCTGCGCTGTGTTGACGATGGGTACAGGCACGCGCAGGACACTCCATTAAGATATCAAGGGACATAACTGCTCCTGAACAGAGGTAAATTAGACTACAGGATGCAGCTCATAACAGCCTTAAAGTAGCATCCCCATGGGTTTTACCAGCCCGTATTTCATGACTGCAGAGCCACCGGCGAAAAACACCACCCTCCAGCTGCCGAGCACACCCCACAGACCCAACCACCCTGCCCACGGACAGATGAAGACAGTGCCACTCCAGACACAGCCAAGCTTTCGCCATACGGTCTTATGTGCCCTCAAGAGAGAATCCAAAGTTGTAGTCTTTCCCACTGTCAACAGGACTTTCCCTGTGGTCAGTGGGTCTTTCCTCACCGTCACTGGACCTTTCTCCAGGGTCAGCCTAGTTAAGGCAAAGAAGAAAAAGAAACACCCGAAGGTGCTGGGGAGGACCCAGAGAAGCACTGTCTTCACCTGCCTTTAGAGCAGTCCTGTACCACCCTTGGAGGCCTGCGCTGTGTTGACGATGGGTACAGGCACGCGCAGGACACTCCATTAAGATATCCGATCCCATCCTTTTGCTAGTCCCACTGGTTTCCTATTTATAATCCGTTAATTGACAATGTATAGCTTACCACTGCTTTCCTATTTATAATCCGTTAATTGACAATGTATAGCTTACCACTGCTTTCCTGTTGATGAACCGTTAATTGACAATGTATAGCTTACCTCTGCTTTCCTGTTTATGAACCGTTAATTGACAATGTATAGCTTACATACCAACTATAGCGGGAAGAAACATACACACACAAATAGCATTTACTACATACCAAATATAGCTGAAGAAACATACACACAGTAGCATTTACTACATACCAACTATAGCTGAAGAAACATACACACACAAAATAGCATTTACTACATACCAAATATAGCTGAAGAAACATACGCAAAATAGCATTTACTACATACCAAATATAGCTGAAGAAACATACGCACAGTAGCATTTACTACATACCAAATATAGCTGAAGAAACATACACAACATAGCATTTACTACATACCAAATATAGTGAAGAAACATACACACAGTAGCATTTACTACATCCCAAAAATATAGCTAAAGAAACATACACACACAAAATAGCATTTACTCAAAATTGGCACATCACTAGGTACTCGATTTTCTCTCTCTCTCTCTCTCTCTCTCTCTCTCTCTCTCTCTCTCTCTCTCTCTCTCTCTCTCTCTCTCTTCTCTCTCTCTCTCTCTCTCTCTCTCTCAATTACCAATACTGTTTGTAGACGATTGTTGGTTGTAGAATCATTTGTCGGCGGGCTGACAGGACTGTTGATTCGAAGAACGGACAAGAAGGGGTACAGAGAGGGTAAAACAGACAGAGAGGGTAAAACAGACAGAGAGGTTAAAACAGACAGAAAGGGTAAAACAGACAGATAGGCAAAACAGACAGGGAGGGTAAACAGACAGAGAGGGTAAAACAGACAGAGAGGGTAAAACAGACAGAGAGGTAAAACAGACAGGGAGGGTAAAACAGTCAGAGAGGGTAAAACAGACAGAGAGGGTAAACAGACAGAGAGGGTAAAACAGACAGAGAGGGTAAACCAGACAGAGAGGGTAAACCAGACAGAGGGGGTTTAAAAACAGACAGAGAGGTAAACCAGACAGCGAGGGTTAAAACAGACAGAGAGGGTAAAAACAGACAGAGAGGGTAAACAGACAGAGAGGTAAAACAGACAGAAAGGGTAAAACAGACAGAGAGGTAAAACAGACAGGGAGGGTAAAAAAGACAGGGAGGGTAAAACAGACAGAAAGGGTAAAACAGACAGAGAGGGTTAAAACGGGACAGAGAGGGAAAACAGACAGAGGGGGTAAAACAGACAGAGAGGGTAAAACAGACAGGAAGGGTAAAACAGACAGAGAGGGTTAAAACAGACAGGAAGGGTAAAACAGACAGAAAGGGTTAAAACAGACTGAGAGGGGAAAACAGACAGAAAGGGTAAAACAGACAGAGGGGTAAAACAGACAGAGAGGGAAAACAGACAGAGAGGTAAACAGACAGAGAGGGTAAAACAGACAGAGAGGGTAAAACAGACAGAAAGGGTAAACAGACAGAGAGGTAAAACAGACAGGGAGGGTAAAAAAGACAGGGAGGTAAAACAGACAGAGAGGGTAAAACAGACAGAGTGTAAAACAGACAGGGAGGGTAAAACTGACAGAGAGGTAAACAGACAGAAAGGGTAAAACAGACAGAGAGGGTAAAACAGACAGAGAGGGTAAAACAGACAGAGAGGGTAAAACAGACAGAAAGGGTAAAACAGACAGAGAGGGTAAAACAGACAGAGAGGGTAAAACAGACAGAGAGGGTAAAACAGACAGGGAGGGTTAAAACAGACAGAAAGGGTAAAACAGACAAGAGGTGAAACAGACAGAGAGGTAAAACAGACAGAGAGGGTAAAACCCAGACAGAAGGGTAAAACAGACGAGAGGTAAAACAGACAGAGAGGTAAAACAGACAGAGAGGGTAAAAACAGACAGAAAGGGTTAAAACAGACTGAGAGGGAAAAACAGACAGAAAGGGAAAACAGACAGAGAGGGTAAACAGACAGAGAGGGTAAAAACAGATAGAGAGGAAAAACAGACAGAGAGGGTAAAACAGACAGAAAGGGTAAAACAGACAGAGAGGTAAAACAGACAGGGAGGGTAAAAAAGACAGGGAGGGTAAAACAGACAGAGAGGGTAAAACAGACAGAGTGTAAAACAGACAGGAGGGTAAAACAGACAGAGAGGGTAAAACAGACAGAGAGGTAAAACAGACAGAGAGGGTAAAACAGACAGGAAGGGTAAAACAGACAGGGTGGGTAAAACAGACAGAGAGGGAAAACAGACAGGGAGGGTAAAACAGACAGAAAGGGTAAAACAGAAAGAGAGGGTAAAACAGAAAGAGAGGGTAAAACAGACAGAGAGGGTAAAACAGACAGGGAGGGTTAAAACAGACAGAAAGGGTAAAACAGACAGAGAGGTTAAAACAGACAGGAAGGGTAAAACAGACAGAAAGGGTAAAACAGACAGAGAGGTAAAACAGACAGAGAGGGTAAAAACAGACAGAGAGGTAAAAAGACGGGAGAGGTAAAACAGACAGAGAGGTAAAACAGACAGAAAGGGTAAAACTGACAGAGAGGTAAAACAGACAGGGAGGGTAAAACAGACAGAGAGGGTAAAACAGACAGAAAGGGTAAAACAGACAGAGAGGTAAAACAGACAGAGATGTAAAACAGACAGAGAGGTAAAACAGACAGAGAGGTAAAACAGACAGAGAGGGAAAAACAGAGGAGCTAATGTCGGACTTGGGGTTTAAACTGATCCGAAATCATTACCGTAACATATGTCCCTAGATTTAGTATTCAACTGATCCGAAATCATTACTGTGACATATGTCTTTTGATTTAGTATTCAACTGATCCGAAATCATTACTATAACATTGTCCCTTGATTTAGTATTCAAGGACGGCTAAGAAAATCAATCGACATATTTTTGGGGGTGTAAAATTCATACAAAACCAGAAAATAGTTCAATGTCAAAATTAACTCTGTAAATGTTTAGAAAACATTCGTTTTTATAATGAAATGAATTGATCAATGAAACAAATATGGTCTACTGATAGAAGGCTTGAAAAAAGTAGAATAAAAAATACTGTAAACAAAGAGAATATAAGAAATATTTGCAATACTTTTGGAGTTTTATTCTTTCAAAAAAGTATTGTTTGTCAGCCATTTTGGATGGCTTCCGTGGAAACGGCATGCCAGAGCGTATAATCCATCACATCTTCATGCATTTCAAGTGATGCACCATATATCATCATCCATCACATCTTCATGCATTTCAAGTGATGTACCATATATCATCATCCATCACATCTTTTATTTCATTTCAAGTGATGTACCATATATCATCATCCAAACACATTTTTCATGCATTTCAAGTGATGTACCATATATTATCATCCATCACATCTTCATGCATTTCAAGTGGGTGTACCATATATTATCATCCATCACATCTTCATGCATTTCAAGTGATGTACCATATATTATCATCCATCACATCTTCATGCATTTCAAGTGTGTACCATATATTATCATCCATCACATCTTCATGCATTTCAAGTGCTGTACCATATATCATCATCCATCACATCTTCATGCATTTCAAGTGATGTACCATATATCATATCCATCACATCTTCATGCATTTCAAGTGATGTACCATATATTATCATCCATTTACATCTTCATGTATTTCAAGTGGATGTACCATATATTATAATCCATCACATCTTCATGCATTTCAAGTGATGGTCCATATTTTATAATCCATCACATCTTCATGCATTTCCAGTGATGTACCATATATTATAATCCATCACATCTTCATGCATTTCAAGTGATGTACCATATATTATCATCCATCACATCTTCATGCATTTCAAGTGATGTACCATATATTACGATCCATCACATCTTCATGCATTTCAAGTGATGTACCATATATTATGATCCTCACATCTTCATGCATTTCAAGTGATGTACCATATATTATCATCCTCACATCTTCATGTATTTCAAGTGATGTACCATATATTATCATCCATCACATCTTCATGCATTTCAAGTGATGGTCCATATATTATAATCCATCACATCTTCATGCATTTCAAGTGATGTACCATATATTATAATCCATCACATCTTCATGCATTTCAAGTGATGTACCATATATTATCATCCCTCATCACATCTTCATGCATTTCAAGTGATGTACCATATATTATGATCCATCACATCTTCATGCATTTCAAGTGATGTACCCATATATTATGATCCATCACATCTTCATGCATTTCAAGTGATGTACCATATATTATCATCCATCACATCTTCATGCATTTCAAGTGATGTACCATATATTATCATCCATCACATCTTCATGCATTTCAAGTGATGTACCATATATTATCATCCATCACATCTTCATGCATTTCAAGTGATGTACCATATATTATAATCCATCACATCTTCATGCATTTCAAGTGATGTACCATATATTATCATCCATCACATCTTCATGCATTTCAAGTGATGTACCATATATTATCATCCATCACATCTTCATGCATTTCAAGTGATGTACCATATATTCAGAGCAAAAGAACCCAGCAAAACAAGCACTGGGTTTGGATCAGTTTAAACCCCCCATATCTGGCCTTAATATAATTACCCAGTGATGTAACCTATCAATGGCCACCTACCCCATATCCAGTGATGTAACCTACCAATGGCCACCCACCCCATACCCAGTGATGTAACCTATCAATGGCCACCTACTTCATACCCAGTGATGTAAACTACCAATGGCCACCTACCTCATACCCAGTGATGTAACCTATCAATGGCCACCTACTTCATACCCAGTGATGTAACCTATCAATGGCCACCTACCTCATACCCAGTGATGTAACCTATCAATGGCCACCTACTTCATACCCAGTGATGTAACCTACCAATGGCCACCCACCCCATACCCAGTGTTGTAACCTATCAATGGCCACCTACCCCATATCCAGTGATGTAACCTATCAATGGCCACCTACCCCATATCCAGTGATGTAACCTATCAATGGCCACCTACCCCATACCCATTGATGTAACCTACCAATGGCCACCTACCTCATACCCAGTGATGTAACCTATCAATGGCCACCTACCCCTTACCCAGTGATGTAACCTATCAATGGCCACCTACCCATACCCATGATGTAACCTATCAGTGGCCACCTCCCCCATACCAGTTATGTAACAATCAATGGCCACCTATCCATACCCAGTCATGTAATCTATCAATGGCCACTATCCCACACCCAGTGATGTAACCTATCAATGGCCACGTCCCCCATACCCAGTTATGTAACCTATCAATGGCCACCTCCCTCATACCAAGTGATGCAACCTAGCAATGCCACCTACCCCATACCCAGTGATGTAACCTATCAATGGCCACCTCCCCCTTACCCAGTGATGTAACCTATCAATGGCCACCTCCCCCATACCCAGTTATGTAACCTATCAATGGCCACCTACCCCATACCCAGTTATGTAACTATCAGTGGCCACCTACCCCATACCCAGTGATGTAACCTATCAATGGCCAGCTCCCCATACCCAGTGATGTAACCTATCAATGGCCACCTCCCCCCTACCCAGTTATGTAACCTATCAATGGCCACCTACCCCATAGCCAGTGATGTAACCTATCAATGGCCACCTACCCCATACCCAGTGATGTACCTATCATGGCTACCTACCCCAATCCCAGTGATGTAACCTATCAATGGCCACCTACCCCATACACAGTGATGTAACCTATCAATGGCCACCTACCCCAATCCCATTGATGTAACCTATCAATGGCCACCTACCCCATACCCAGTGATGTAACCTATCAATGGCCACCTACCTCATACCAAGTGATGTAGCCTATCAATGGCCACCTACCCCATACCCAGTGATGTAACCTATCAATGGCCACCTACCCCATGCCCAGTGATGTAACCTATCAATGGCCACCTACCCATGCCCATTGATGTAACCTATCAATGGCCACCTACCCCATACCAAGTGATGTAACCTATCAATGGCTACCTACCCCAATCCCAGTGATGTAACCTATCAATGGCCACCTACCCCATACACAGTGATGTAACCTATCAATGGCCACCTACCCCAATCCCAGTGATGTAACCTATCAAATGCCACCTACCCCATACCCAGTGATGTAACCTATCAATGGCCACCTACCTCATACCAAGTGATGTAGCCTATCAATGGCCACCTACCCCATACCCAGTGATGTAACCTATCAATGGCCAACCTACCCCATGCCCAGTGATGTAACCTATCAATGGCCACCTACCCCATACCCATTGATGTAACCTATCAATGGCCACCTACCCCATACCAAGTGATGTAACCTATACAATGGCCACCTACCCATACCCAGTGATGTAACATATCAATGGCCACCTACCCCATTAGGAAAGGTCGTCGCCCCACTCAAGTCACGCACAATCTGAGCCTCTCGGCCCACGCTCAAGGTCATAGTCCTCGTGACCACGAGCCATCCGTTACGTGACCAGCCTCGCACAGATAATCTCCAGAGTCCTCTAACGTAGGGTTCTCAAATTCCCAGAACCTGGAAATCAACGAGTTCCAGTTTGAAAACAACCAACCAACCAACCAACCAACCAACCAACCAACCAACCGACCGACCAACCGACCGACCAACCAACAACCTACCCACCCACCCAACAAAGGGCGACACGAACAGGACCATTCTTACCCAATTTCTATCATCAAACAGACAGCTGCACAAAATCATCATAAGATCTTTTTTGTGATGCTGCAATCAGAATTAAACTTCCGCCCTGTGACGACACCACAGTGGACGTCGCACACTGATCGAGGTGATCAACAACAGCTGGATCTGACACCACAGCGGACGTAGCACATGATCGAGGTGATCAACAACAGCTGGATCTGACACCACAGCGGACGTAGCACACTGATCCAGGTGATCAACAACAGCTGGATCTGAAACCACAGCGGACGTAGCACACTGATCGAGGTGATCAACAACAGCTGGATCTGACACCACAGCGGACGTAGCACACTGATCCAGGTGATCAACAACAGCTGGATCTGAAACCACAGCGGACGTAGCACACTGATCGAGGTGATCAACAACAGCTGGATCTGACACCACAATGGACGGACGTCGCACACTGATCGAGGGATCAACAACAGCTGGATCTGACACCACAGTGGACGGACGTCGCACACTGATGGAGGTGATCAACAACAGCTGGATCTGACACCACAGCGGACGGACGTCGCACACTGATCGAGGTGATCACAACGGCTGGATCTGACACCACAGTGGACGGACGTCGCACACTGATGGAGGTGATCAACAACAGCTGGATCTGACACCACAGCGGACGTCGCACACTGATCGAGGTGATCACAACAGCTGGATCTGACACCACAGCGGACGTCGCACACTGATGGAGGTGATCAACAACAGCTGGATCTGACACCACAGTGGACGTCGCACACTGATCCAGGTGATCAACAGCAGCTGGATCTGACACCACAGCGGACGTAGCATACTGATCCAGGTGATCAACAACAGCTGGATCTGACACCACAGTGGACGGCGCACACTGATCCAGGTGATCAACAACAGCTGGATCTGACACCACAGCGGACGTAGCATACTGATCCAGGTGATCAACAACAGCTGGATCTGACACCACAGCGGACGTAGCATACTGATCCAGGTGATCAACAACAGCTGGATCTGACACCACAGCGGACGTAGCATACTGATCCAGGTGATCAACAACAGCTGGATCTGACACCACAGCGGACGTAGCATACTGATCCAGGTGATCAACAACAGCTGGATCTGACACCACAGCGGATGTAGCACACTGATCCAGGTGATCAACAGCAGCTGGATCTGACACCACAGTGGACGTAGCATACTGATCCAGGTGATCAACAACAGCTGGATCTGACACCACAGTGGACGGCGCACACTGATCCAGGTGATCAACAACAGCTGGATCTGACACCACAGCGGACGGACGTCGCACACTGATCCAGGTGATCAACAACAGCTGGATGTGACACCACAGCGGACGTAGCACACTGATCGAGGTGATCAACAACAGCTGGATCTGATTTGCCGAGGAATCGGTCCCAGACAGAGGAATGGTTCACTCTAGTAGTAAGTTCGAAGTCTGTATATTCAGCAGAAGATTCACAATATCTGTGTATACGTGACACATACGATGCCCCCCCCCCCCCCCCCCCCCCCCTCCCAAAAAAACAACAACAAAGAATAGAAATAAAAATAAAAGAAAAAGAAAAAAAAAAAGGAAAAAGAATACAAAGAAAAGAAAAAAGAGGACACGGGAAGGTACTGTTCAAATACAACAAATCCATAACTCAGTGTCTGTTTCCAGCACAAGATTCCCAATTTCAGTGTGAACATGGCAGACACAACTGTCCCAAAACATACACATGGCAGATACAACTGTCCCCAAACATACACATGGCAGATACACATGTTCATACACATGGCAGATACAACTGTCCCAAAACATACACATGGCAGATACAACTGTCCCAAAACATACACATGGCAGATACAACGGTCCGAAAACATACACATGGCAGATACAACTGTCCCTCACATGCACATGGCAGATACAACTGTCCCTCACATACACATGGCAGATACAACTGTCCCAAAACATAGACATGGCAGATACAACTGCCCCTCACATACACATGACAGATACAACTGTCCCAAAACATACACATGGCAGATACAACTGTCCCAAAACGAAAACGTATCCTCCAAATACAACAAAATCCACAAACTGTCTGTCTGTCTGTCTGTCTGTCTGTCTGTCTGTCTGTCTGTCTGTCTCTCTGTCTCTCCTCTCTCTCTCTCTCTCTCTCTCTCTCTCTCTCTCTCTCTCTCTCAAATAACCACACATTACAATAATGTAAAGCTTCTGAAGACGAAAGGTTAGGAGCCATAGCGTAATATAGTCCATAAAAATGCATGGAATATCCTGAAAAAATTCGAAAACCATCACTTAGTGCAGACAATCAAATATATGAAATAAATCAGAACATTTGGGGGACCTTCTCGAGGACTTCCCAGAAGGTTTTGTGGCCGTTAGTAGGTTTCTGGAACTATCATTTATGTGTGTCGTCAGCACATACTCATCTGCTTGATACACGTCACGTGGAACAACTCTATAGAAAACTTCTGGAGCAAATATATCGATCTCAGCCACCCTGGATTCATCACCTTATGTTTGACAGTGATACTACGTCAGAATCCAAGCACTGCATGGATGATAGTGACGCTTGCATGTGTGTGTTAGAAACTGTGGAAGGGAAATCAGGATACTTGGAAGAAAAGGATTCCCAAACTTAGTCACTTTACTACAAACGCACATAAAAAAGGAAAGAAAAAGAAAAAAAATAAACACATATACACACACGCACGCACGCACGCACGCACGCGCGCGCACAAACACACACACACACACACACACACACACACACACACCACACACACACACACACACACACACACACACACACACACACACACACACACACACACACATACACGCACACGAGGTTCACAAGCATTGAATAATCTTTTATGTATCATCTTAAGGTGTCCAAAGTTGTCCAAGATGATATCAAAAGTTTTACAAAGTGTATTTCGGACGTACAAATGTCAGTAGATCCCATGAACACCATTACTCTCATTCTCACATGCACACAGATCTAATAACGTAGAACTTTTAAACCCACTAAACTTTCATACCACGAGGAATAGTAGTCCAGTTCATTGTAGACAGTGTTGGAGTGTGGAGAGACCTGAGAGTGGTCGGCCCTGATCAGTTCCGCTAAAGGTTTATCCCCTGCCGCCTGAAACACGTGTCTGGCATTGTCACCAATACAGGGCAGTGCAGAACAGCACAGTATAGTACTGTACACAGAAAAAACACACGCTTCAATGCAACAGAGAGCAGTACAAAACAGCACAGTGCGGTAACAGTACAAGTAGAAAAAAAACATGATTTAATGAAAAACAGAGCTTCTCCGCACAGCACGTTACACGCCAGCTATGGTGTGTTGTTTAAGTCTGAAACTGGACGCCCCCCCCCCCCCCTCAAACACCCAGCCTCCCCATTCCCTATCCCCTTGACCTTAAAGGGTGTGGTCTGACTGTTGTGTGTTTTGATGAAGTGACAGACTGTGGTCCATTGTGCAGTATGCTCTTCATTCACCAAAGAACCAACCGGCAACTGGAGTATTGTCTGCAGCAAAATTACTTGAACTTAACAACAAACAACAACAACGAAAAATGAAAATGAAAGAGTCTTGTCCTCCCAAACCCTACCCGTTTCAGTAAGGAAACAACAACAATGAATAAAATATAAGTAGATACTTAAAAAACAAAACACGTCAGCATAATGGCAACGCTTTTGGTTGAGGACATCAGCTTATAACCTTCACACGGAGAAATCTGATCTCAGTAAAAATGACAAAGGTGTACAATGCTGTTCATTGTAATACATCACAATGCAACACCAGCATGTAAGATATAATGGAAAAATTACAATACTGTACCATACAACAAACGGTATAACAATAATTGACAATACACTACAGCACAGACTAAGGCAAGACATGGTGCAAATTCGAAGAGACAGCACTTCCATACGTTACTCTACAATGGTAGCTGCTCACAATGTTACGCAATATATTACAACAATACAATATAACACAAAGTAATGTAAGACACGGTGTCAATTCGAAAAGACAGTAGCACAGTACGTTACCCTACAATGAAGAACAGCAGTACAGTACGTTACCCTACAATGAAGACAGCAGTACGGTACGTTACTCTACAATGAAGACAGCAGTATGGTACGTTACTCTACAATGAAGACAGCGGTATGGTACGTTACCCTACAATGAAGACAGCGGTATGGTACGTTACTCTACAATGAAGACAGCGGTATGGTACGTTACCCTACAATGAAGACAGCAGTAAGGTACGTTACCCTACAATGAAGACAGCAGTACGGTACGTTACTCTACAATGAAGACAGCAGTACGGTACGTTACCCTACAATGAAGACAGCAGTATGGTACGTTACCCTACAATGAAGACAGCAGTACGGTACGTTACCCTACAATGAAGACAGCAGTACGGTACGTTACCCTACAATGAAGACAGCAGTATGGTACGTTACCCTACAATGAAGACAGCAGTACGGTACGTTACCCTACAATGAAGAAAGCAGTATGGTACGTTACCCTGCACTGAAGAACGCAGTTTCGCACTCTGTTGTCTTCGTAACATTTTCTCACTTCTCCCCTGCTGGAGCTGGAGTTCGCTTCTTGTATGATCCCGATGAAGCCCTTGGGGAAAGGGCCTGAGCGATCCCTTGGGTAGAAGACGACACGTTGCAGAATTGTCTGCTTTTTGACCAGACAGCCATCCCTGCAGCTGAAAATGCTTGCCATTTGGAAAGCTGCGTATCCTCCTGCTCTTTGTGGGGAGTACGGTATGTGAAGAAACTGGGTCGCGTTTTCTTCTGAATATCTGGTCTCTGTAAACTGGATGTCAGATATTTCCTCGGGCATTTCAAAGTTGGGTATGAGCCTGAACTCGTCCACTATGTTCCTTTCGGTGTTGGATTTCAGATACAAAGATGTCATGTTAAGGGTAGCCTCTTTTCTTTCTGCATCTGCTTCGTTGATGATATTGAACTCTATGTCCACATCACTACCTCGATCGTAGATGATTTTGTTTCCGGGCTGGACTTACATCTGAATGTTGGGCAGATGGACTTCATCGGGGCTGTACTCGTCAAGTCTGAGGGACAGGTGGACGTAATATTCGTGATAAAGTTCGAAGCTGATACCTAAGTAAGCAGATTCGTTGTTTTCGGATTTGTTCCGCACAAGGGTGACTTCACAAAACCTGTTATCCTCAAAGAACCATTCTGCTGGCTTTACGAAGTCTGTAACAGAGGCATATGATGAGTTCATGCCGGTTATCTCTACATGAACTAGTATTGTATTGTCACAAAGACGCTTCCATATACAAAGGGGGGGGGGGGGGGGGGGCGCTGTGTGTGGCGACTGAACAACTCAGCGCTGGCAATGCAAAGTCAAGCAATAGAATTTGTTGATTTGCAAACTTTAAACCTGGTGTCCGCAAACAGTTATTAGAAGAATGATTATCTATGATGAACATTAGAAGAATGATTATCTATGATGAACATTAGAAGAATGATTATCTATCATGAACATTAGAAGAATGATTATTTATGATGAACATTAGAAGAATGATTATCTATCATGAACATTAGAAGAATGATTATCTATCATGAACATTAGAAGAATGATTATCTATCATGAACATTCAACTGGAATCGGAAAAATTCCGTCATCAGATCTTTATGATTCAACTGCCTTAAAATCAAAACCACCAATCAACCAACCCTCGAAACCCCATGTCTAATACGTCGCTATAAACAGAATCACATTTGATCGGAACCCCATGTCTCATACGTCGATATAAACAGAATCACATTTGATCGGAACCCCCATGACTGATACGTCGCTATAAACAGAATCACATTTGATCGGAACCCCCATGGCTAATACGTTGCTATAAACATAAGCATATGTCACAAGTGAAACATGAAAAAGAGTCTTAATAAATGTTAACGAACCGCCCAGAGAAACGTGGACAAACGAGTCGCAAGACTCTTGTGACTCGTTTGTCCACGTTTCTCTGGGCGGTTCGCTAACGTTTATTTCAAATTCGTTTACATTTCTGCCTGCAGTTGTCTCACTTTGCAACAAGACGAAAAAAAAGGTTTTTATTACCAAAAACGCCAGGTTTTGTTCCCCTCTTAATTTACCCGTAGTTGTTTTTCCATCATCGTGCGAAATAATATTGACATGCCGAACATTGGCATCCACGATTTGTAAAACGTATTTAGCGATATATGGATTTTTTTTTACATTAAAAAGTGAAATGGATTTCCAATGCTGCTAGAGTACCTTTCCAACAAAATGTACCTGCCATTTTCTTACCACCTTTCAAGAACTTTTTCTTTCGATAAATGTTGATTTATACGACGTGCATTTATTGATATATGAGTTTCAAAATAGGCGTTTCCTTACAAGCTGAAGCTGGCTGTTTCTGTGGAACAGGCATATGTGAAACGTTTCAAAATTATTGAACACACCGGGGCCGGAATAGCCCAGTTGGTAGAGCGCCCAGACTCTTAATCCAAGGGTTGAGGGTTCGATTCTCAGCCGGGCCGTTTCAGTACAGGGGGATTTTTTTCCTCGGAGTTAACATTGGTTCCGACTCCATTTCCCATACAGTCCTTCGAATGAGACTATAAACCGAGGTTCCGTGTGTGAACGCTCGCATAACATCTTCCACACACGTAAAATGCCATCAGCAACTTTCGGAAGAGAAGGCCAGATTGGCCGTTGGTATGGATGACACGTTACACATAGCATGCACCTTCCCCGAAGATGGAGTATGGCTGCCTTAATGGCGGGATAAAAAAACGGTCATGCACACAAACCTCCACTCCTTTCGTTGGGCAGATGGGATTAATACTTGCCTGTCTATACAGGGAGTGTCCGCAGGAGTATCAGCCTGCGTATCCAGAAGAAGAAGAAGAAGAATTGAACACAGAGACTCGTTTGACATTATATTAAATCTTGTTTCCTTAATTTTCAAAACAACTTACTGTTCAAAAACCCTTTGGAACGCTACTGATCAAATCCACTGGCAAAAAGAATGCATGCAAACAGAACAAATCAAAACAAAAAACAAACAAACAAAACCAAAACACTCTTAGAGACAAAAACTAAATGCCGTATTGGCACAGTAATTTGTTAAAAGGAATTAGTATTCGTACCTTTATTTGTGTTTTCTGCTTCTTTAAAGTTTTTTTTATAACGCTCAAACTATATTTCACACACACACACACACACACACACACACACAACACACACACACACACACACACACACACACACCACACACACAGATATAAAGGCCCTTGAGGAAGACCAGGGGGTTCGAAATGTTGGGAAAAATTCAACATGGTTGTTGCTTAATTCATTGTTTGGATGTTTCTCTCTCTCTCTCTCTCTCTCTCTCTCTCTCTCTCTCTCTCTCTCTCTCTCTCTCTCTCTCTCTCTCTCTCTCTATGTATCTATATAATGATGATTATATATACATATATAAAACACACATACATATAATACGTAAAAACACATCAAAGCACAAAAAAGAAAACTCTGACAAAATTCAGAATTTCTATTTGTGTTTGTCTTTCAAACATAGGAGCGTTAGATCAGGACTGACATTATAGAATAATATTAGAGTTTACCAAATTCAATCCATTACTTTTTTTCCTCGAGTTTCTACGTCAACGGAAGATGCAAAAATGGACAGCAAGCATTTTTTTCATTTCAGATTTAATCCATCGAGGTAAAAACATAAATACAGATTAAAAACAACAACAAAAACTGTGGTGTTTTGTGTTAAACATTTTACAAAATATACATGTATATTCTGATATACCGTTTTCTGAAAATACATTTTTTTTTTAAATCCTATCTTCTGTGCAACACCCCGTCCACAGCCACATCCCGCCAGTCCCGCCGCAGCCCGGCGCCGGCTATCTATAGGGAGCAGTCAATGTCAAGTCGTCAAGAGGCAACCCACCGGAGGAGACACTGCACTACTGCCGAGTCATTTCGGTGATGTTCAGTGGCGCCTGTTCTGATGCAACCTATGTAGGACACCACCTACTAAGGCCCCTACTGACGACAATAATTGCTTAGTCGCGGAGCCGGCGTGAGTGAGCTCTCCCTCCGGAGGACGCCACCACGTCCGTCCAACGACAGCCCCCATGGACTCGCCGATACCGGTGACCCCGACGGAATCAAATCAAGGCCACAGTCCTGGAGAGGACATCGAAACTGAGTCATCATGAGAGCAGGGTGTGAAGGGCCACAGAGTTTGGGACTTTTTTTTACGCTGATCTTTGAGAATGAGGATGATCAAGATGATCTATGGATGTCTATTCCGGTCTGAGACTGCATGACAGGGCTGTAGTCTACGCTTTTTTTCATAATGATATATCTCGGCGTCAACCAGACCCGACAGGTAGACACTTGCAGTTTTGGTCAGGAAATGTGATCAACACTCTAAGAGACGCATCCATTAAGTGGATGAAACTCGACTGTGTGGTCCAAGTTTTCCCAACTGAGCCCGTAGCAAACTCAACTCTAACCTGGGTACGAGCCGGTCCGGGCAGAAAAATCCCACATGACTGTGATGGGAATCGAACCCACGACCTCCCAGCCGGGAGTCCGCGACGCTAACCACTCCGCCACGGCGGATGGTGCGTTTTCTAAATATTCGCAGTGTGTAGTGACTTTTCATTAATTTAAATGATTAACTTTTTTTTAACTTTGTAAATTGTCATTGCAGCGATAAGAAAGTCAGTTTCACAGCCTGGTCACAGCCAACAGGTGTTTTTTCACCTTGTATCTTCGGTTTTGTCATCATTTGATGAAAAAAAAAATCTGTATTGCCAAAATGAACAAAATATACTGTGCAACGAGACTCAACCGTGCATGTTTTTTTGGTAGCCATTGTATTTCATTTGCAATGTTTCCTTTTGCTTTTTAATTTTCATCCAGTAAACCCTGGTTTACAATGTATTTTTAAGCACCTGATGTTTTTCACACAAGCGTATTTGTTCCGTACCGCCCACAATCATTTAACTTTCTGATTAGCCTGAACATAGTCAAATGATTTGTGCACAAGTGTCATGAAACTGAGGTTGATTTTTGCCCTTAACATTGAAGAAAGCAGATGACCGAATCTACCACTGTCTCGTCAGCACTAAACTGCTTCCTTGTGTACTCCTGTAATGGAGGACAGGAGTTGACTGGCAGTTAACAGCATCATTAAATGATTGGTGGTCACTTACCTGAATCACTACGTGAAACATCGGGCTTGACATCGGGCCTAAAGAGTGATGCATAGCACACCGTCACCTTGTACGCTGTGTCTGTCTCCTCCTTCATCACTGATGTGATGTGTAACTGATTGGCTCTCTGGAAAAGGAAATAAAAAGAAAGTCAAAAGCGACAGCAGTTAAACAAATAAGCAAGAGGCAAGCTTTACACCGACTCATGTGTGAACAGATACCATGAGGATTATGAAACAGGAGAGAGACTCGGTGGCGGGAAGGAAGAGTAGAGGAGGGGGGGGGGGGGGTGCAGGGAACCAATAATGTCTTTCTACCAATCGCTTTATCTCTCATCTTTGTAGGTGTTGTATAGTTTGAAACTATAACTGCCATTAAACGTTTGTTTCAGGTGTCCCTCTGCCCTCCCTCCACTTCCATGTCAATTGGATTTCAGAAGTTCAATGCCCATATGTTAACGGAATTAGTGGGAAGATTTGTGACTGGTCGACTGGTTGTGTTTTTATGCTTTTGTTCTGTCACAAGAATTTTGGAGTAAAATCTTGGAAAACGACAGAGTGAGGGCGGGGAGGTATGTGATGTAGATTGTGCGCAAGTTGCTCATGACAACAAAAAAAAAAACATTGGAACCGCCTAAAAAAATCAGACATAATATGTCTCAAAGGCTAGACTGTGCAAAGCGTTTGTTTTAACGAAGCCCATCCATCTGAAAGATGACACATGCAGCTTTAAGTGTAATCAAAGAGTCTGTAAAAATCGTTAGTGTGACAGAGAATACCTAATTAGTATACATAGCCATGGATCTGTGACGCAGACGCGCTATATTCGAAACGTGGGGAACCCACATGTTGCGACTGCCAGGGACTCGCAGGCAGGTATTTCAATCAGCCTTCGTTCTTCTTGGCACTTTCATTTAGCGCTGCAGTCACAGCTATTCTAAATGAAGAAAATGTGTCTCGATCTGTGCTGCTGAGAACGAGTTTTCTGTGCACAATCATCTGATGGTGATGTCAGCGTCAGTCGGTGAATGACTTTGTTTTCTGTGCACAATCATCTCATGGTGATGTCAGCGTCAGTTGGCGAATGACTTTGTGGTGATGTCAGCGTCAGTCGGTGAATGACTTTGAAAAAGGCCAGAACACAAGCGGACTCTGTCACCGGCAGTGATTTAGTCGTCAAAGGGGCGTCACCACATCTGTAACGTTCTCGAGTTCTCTTTTCTTTTCTTTTTTCTCTTCCCCAATCTCTGCAGTAGACCGAATACCATCCGTGTGTCCCTTCTTAAATGATTGATGTATTATTTTGTGTTTCTCCCTCTGTGCAGGTATGCGGGCATGGATGCGCGCGCGCGAGTTGCGCGTGTGTTTTTGCGTGGAGAGGAAGAGGACGTTACTACTGGTGCAAAGAAGGGCTGAACATATTTCAAAAAGATTTCATTTCGTTGTGTGCACAACGTAAGGAAGAAACCGTGAAAAGAAAAAGAAAAATCAAACACACTGTGTGAACACAGCAGAAGCCATACAAGAACACGAGCAGGTGCAACAACAACAGAGGATGAGACTTTCAAGTAAGGTTCATAGGTCGCATTCAAATTGAAAAAGGTCGAGCCAGCACGCGAGCAGAAGCGCCAAAACGGAAGTGTAGCCCTTCCCTTCACTTGTTAATGTGACGTCATTTGTGACTTTACTGTCAGCCACAGTGAGCCAGCAAAGGAGATGTCAATGTGGTGGTGACTGTACATTGTTGATCTTACGCCTGTTGCCAAAGCCAGATATTATTCAGAGAACTTAATGCAATTTTGAACAACGGCATGCCCAGTCCCACCGGAAGCTAACCATCGTGTTGCCTCTTTGATAACAGACGTAGGCCTACATGTAACGATTTCCAATCGTTGATCGACCTGGAATGGATGAAACAATGATAATTACGGCGACCTAATGCTGAAATTTGTACAGATAAATCATATCAGAAGCAGCTAAAAGACCAGTTGGTTTTCAGTAGCACAACATACATACACACAATGTTGTGGTCGGAAACTGCGACAAACTTGTAGACTGAAGGAGCTGAACATTATTAATGAGTATAGCTGTGTATTCATACGAAGCAGTACAAAGCCAAAAAATAAACAAACAAACAAACAAACAAATAAACACCCCCAAAGCAAACAAACAAATAATACTTGGTCATGAGTGCTTGTACAGTAGCCATGGTGTGTGAGCGAGCGTGCGTGTGTGCTTCTTCTTCTTCTTCTTCTTCCTAACATACTGGTTCACTCAAAACGAGTAGGTCACCAGCGCGCATGTTAAAAAGTAAAATAAAATAACATAAAATAGTGCGACTCAGACTGTTGGCCCCTGGAGCAAATTGGCAACAAGGGGTCGCACTCGATATTCAAGAAGTTAAAAGCAATGGCCAAATTCAGGCCCACGAAACAGTAAAATATCTGGGGAAGTTAAAATAGGAAATCGTCAATATGCAGATCTCAAAACTGTCCTATCAATTTGTTTTTTTAAATGAGACTGCATTTGTGGCAATCTTGATGGCACCCGGCAGTGAGTTTCACAGCCGTACAGAACTAGGATAAAATGAATGTAAGTGGCTGTCAATATTTGATGCAGGTATGGTATAACATTGACCGCCACTCCTGGTGCTACTTTTATTCAATACTAGTTGTTCCATTGGAATATCAATTAGTTTAGCTCTGCCTTTGAAGAAGATGTTAAGTTTGATAAAAGCTCTTCTCTCTTCTAAGGGTTTCCATTCTAATTTCCTCATGTTCTTCCTAGTATTCCCTTTTCTCTGATGTGGTTCCCCGTTACGAACGTGCTGCTCTCTTCTGAATCTTTTCGAGGTTATCAATGTCCTTTAGATGGTAAGGATCCAAACTGAGCAACCATATTCCAGTACTGGTCTAACCAGTATTTTGTAGCAGTCGTCTTTAACCTTTTGGGGGCAGTCATTGATATCCCTGTATAAGAAAGCTAAGATGTTATTTGCTTTCTTACATACTAAATTGTAATGTTCTTTTCATTTGAGACGACTATCTATAATCACGCCTAAATATTTTGCAGCATTGGTTTCTTTAAGAATAGTATTATGAATAGAATATTCTCATCTAGTTGGTGAGCGTTTGTTACATATACGCAACACTTGGCACTTTTGGGGATGAAATTTCATTTTCCAAGTCCTTTCCCACTCTTGTAAAGCGTTTAGATCTTCTTGTAGAATGCGTGTATCATTCTTGCTTCTGATTGTTCTATATACTAAGCTGTCATCTGCAAAAGCCTTATAGTAGTTCCAGGGGAGAGATTTCTACTTATGTCATTTATATAAAATTAAGAAAAACAAGGGCCCCAGAACAGTTCCCTGTGGTACACCAGACAAGACTGGTTTACAATGGGATGACGACCCTTCCACAAACAACTTTCTGCGTTTCCCAACGAGGAATGATCTAGCCCATTTTAGCAAAGAACCGCCAATGCCGATGTGTTCTAATTTAAGCAGCAGGCCCTCATGGTCAACCTTATCAAAGGCTTTAGAAAAGTCTAATAAAACTGCATCTATTTGCTGTCTGTTGTTAAGACAGTTATTAAAATCATTGAGAGTTGTTATAAGTTGAGTCTCACAACTCCTTCGCTGTCTAAAACCATGCTGGGCGTTATTTAAAAAGTCATATTTGTCAAGATGGTCCATTATGCTACTATATATTATGTGTTCAAGTAGTTTTGCTGATATGGATGTAAGAGATACAGGTCTGTAGTTCTCTGCTGTTGTTTTGTCATCCTTTTTGAATAAGGGAACAATGCTCGCATCTCGCCATTCATCAGGTATTACTCCCTGGTCCAGTGAAGCTTGGTAAAGTAGTTGGTATACCTCACTCAATTCATTGGCACATAATTTTAAGAGCTTGCCAGGAACGCCATCGGGACAGTAGCTTTGTTTTCATTGATATTGGTCAGTAACTTAAATACCCCCGCTTTGTTTACTTTGATGTTTTGCATTTCAGGGAGTTTATCATCATCCTTTAGTCTAGGCTTGGGATTTGAGAGAAAACTGAACAAAACTGCTTGTTTAGTAAATTTACTTTCCCCTCAGGGTCCTGTATTAGGTTAGTCTGGTCGTTTCTCAGGTCAGGAATCCCAATGTTGTCCTGTCTCTTACTCCTTATGTAAGACCATAATTTCCTGTTTTGATGATCACCTTCTGAAATCATCGAATTAACATAATTGGAGTGAGCAAGCCTACATTCTCTCTGACACCTTCTCTTAATATGTTTATACCTAACAGTAATCTTTCTGAATTAGGGTGTAGTTTCAATTTCTTAAAGAAACGATGTTTCCTTCTCAACAAACGTTTAGTTTTTGTAGTAATCCATGGCTGGTGTTTCTTGCTTGAAGTTATTTTAGTAGGTATGTTGTCATCCATAATAAATTCCAAGTTAGTTTTTATACTCATTTTTCAAAGTTTTAGTTTTATCTTCAGCCGCGCCACTCTTCCACCATTCTTTCTTTCCCTGACCTGTGATCAAGACTTGTCGGGTAAGCCACCCTTGAGACTTATGAGGGGTGGCTTACCGACAAGTCTTGATCACAGGTCAGGGAAAGAAAGAATGGTGGAAGAGTGGCGCGGCTGAAGATAAAACTAAAACTTTGAAAAAAAGAGATGCAGTAATATCTTCATGGCTAGAGTCTATGGACTATCTAAATGTAGTTTTTATACACTTCCAAAGGTCACTGACATTATCTTTAACATATGGGACCTCAAAAAAGACGACTGAAATCATGAGTATCCCTGCGCAATTTTGGTAAGTCTGCTTGGTTCCAGAGTCTGATGGTACGTTTAGGGGGTTTTCTTCGAAAGGGTTGAAAGTTGCTCTCTAAGAGAATTATGTCATGATCACCCAGGCCTGCAATTAATTCCTGATTGCCTAAAGCGCTGGACAATTGGTAAAAAATAAATCCGGAATGCCTCACCACGAGTTGGTGTTTCAACTGACTGCACTAATCCAAGGTCTTTGGTGGTATCAAAAAACTGAGTATTAATATTTTTACTGTATTGATTACCATGTATGGCATCTTCGCGCCAATCAATATCTGGTAAGTTAAAGTATCCACCAATCCATATATTGCTTCCTATTGGCCAAAGCAATGTCAAGAAATGTCTCTACAAATAGACGAACATACATTTTCATCTGAGTCTGGAGGTCTGTAAACTGATCCAACAATGACAGGTCTCTTATTCTTAAAATTAATCCTACAAAATAAACTTTCACTATTTTTGCCTTGATATAAACACTCACTGGCTAAGTTCTTCCTAACGGCAATCAAGACTCCCCCACCTCTTTTTCCAAGTCTGTCCTTTCTATAAATATCAAAATCCTCCATTAGAAGTTCACTGCTGGATATTCCAGTTTCTAGCCAAGTTTCTGTTCAAATTACAACATCAATGTTTTTTTCGGTGATTAAAATTACTGAGTTCTTCCTTTTCTTGAAAAGAGATTGAAAGTTTACGACTATGCATTTAAGTTTACCTTTTTCTCTTAATGATTTGGAGTTCAGTTGCACTTTATGATTTGGGATTTTATCAGTTTTAGAATCAGGGGTGGATGCAAACTTAGGACAAAATTTCAAGTTTTTTTTGGGGATCGGTCTGGTGAGATAGGGTCAAAACGGTTGCTTTCTGAGCTGCAGTCTTCAATAGAATCTTCAAAAAGTCTCGAACTAAAGTTTGGAAGACCGCAGGTAAAACAAGTCCAAGATATATCACTATTGCATAATGCTTCATAAACTGCTGAATTTAATAACATGCATTTAGTGTGATACCATGTATTGCAGACGTCACAGGCAACTGCTTTATGTTTCCATGTGACTCTCAAATTGCAAACTCCGCATGGATATTTTACTTTGGTGGACGGACCAGGATTGAGTTCAATGTCTCCGATAGCAGGATAAGGCTTAAAGCCATGATTTAACTCCTCTATGTCTAACTCTTTTATTCAAACAATTCCTTATCACTGTACTATTTCTGATGTTAATTGAAATCAGGGGTTCAAATCTGGGCCTAGTAATAGATGTGAGAACAGTACTCGCACAGGTGTACACAGGAGGCTATCATGGTTCAGGTTGCAAAAAGTTTTATAACCTGCAAAAATGGAACTAAAGGCGTCTACATCTACATCTAAAATTTCAAAATTAAACTGAATGCTAGGGATATTGTTGTTCCTGTCACATGTGGAAACAGCAAGGAAAAATAGAAAACTTTTAACGAAGCCGAGGAACAACACGCCGGTAGCCATCTGAAAAGCCAAGTAAGAAAGACTCACCTTACCTGAAAGGGTTTAAAACACAATTTCGTTAAAAAAAAGCTTGCTTGCTTGCGTTCGTGCGTGTGTATGTGTGTGTGTGTGCGCGCGCGCGCGTGTGTGTGTGTGTGTGTGTGTGTGTGTGTGTGTGTGTGTGTGTGTGTGTGTGTGTGTGTGTATACAGTGAGCATCCATATATGAAACACAGAAAACCCAGGGAGCACGGAAATTTGTTTAACACTAAAGCATTTTTTCTTAATTCATCGCTTCTTCATTTTTGTACTCCCAGTTCTTATAGAACAGGGAGTACTTTAGAATGGGAACGAAGAAATGCTGTCTGCGTGTCTGTGTGTCTGTTGTCAGAATGTGTTCCACTCGCTCCAGACAAAACTACTGGGCCGATCTTTCTGAAAATTTGTAGGTATGTTCATTATGGGCCACGGATGATGCCCAATGTTTAGTTTACCGCTATAGCCGTTACTAACGGCTGTGACGGTTTTTCTTCTTCATGGAATATCTCAGAAAGTACTGGGCCAATTTATAAGCGGTTTAGATGATCTTGTGACAAATCGGATCCTCTGTCCATATGTAAGTGATGTAATGCTGAAAATGGATTAAACAACCGTTAAAACCCGTTATTCTGCTGTTATTTCTTATATATAGGTGGATTTTTAATGAAATTTGGTGTATAGAAAGGTTTTCACACACAAATGGCACTTCTATATAGTGTTTCAAAATTTGACCGTTAAAAACCGTTATTCTTGACATATTGTCCAATTTGGATGAAATTTGATATGTACACAGGCTTTAGCCCAGTGAGGACTAAAATACCGGTTTCAAAAGTGCATATCGGTTATATAACCGTTACACCGTTATTTTGCCGTTATTTTTTATACATTGGTGGGTTTTAATGCAATTTTGTATATAGAAAGGTTATTACACACAAATGGCACTTCCATGTAGTGTCTCAAAATCTGACCGTTAAAAACCGTTATTCTTGACATATTGTCCGATTTGGATGAAATTTCGTATGTACACAGGCTTCAGCCCAGTGAGGACTAACATACCAGTTTCAAAAGTGTACATCGGTTAAATAACCATTAAAACCGTTATTTTGCCTTCATTTCTTATCTCACAAAGCACTTGGCCGATTTATAAGCGGTTTGGAAAACTGGGAGTACGTTTATATGCTTCGCATCTTGTTATAATATTGACTGGAGGAAATCGTATTAGTGTGAAAGGAGGCGTAACATGGGGATGGCAATGTAAAAAAAAAGGGTTGTGCACATTCTTGAAACTAAGCAGCAAGATGCACACACCCACACCCACACCCACACACACACACACACACACACCGGTGTGCATGCACCTGCATGTGAGAACTATAACGGCACAGAGTATATCAGAAGAAGAAATAAAACATGTCCTATTTTCCTAGAATAACATCAAATTATTGAAGGGAACAAGCTACACCGAGTATAAGAATTCGTATTGTTGCTATATACAAAAATAATGCATTGGATTAGTATTAGGCATATTTATCTAACTTTCTTAAATTGCCACAGAAAAATCTTCAACACACAACCTTTCCATCAGGACACTGTGTTAATGTACTGGATTGTTATTGTATACCGTCTTACCATTTGCGGGATACCTTCATCTGTACTTTGTCATTGTCGATTGTGTATTATCCTATGAATATCCAACTAATTAGTTTGCAAAATTTGGCCTACAGTGAGCAGGATGACTGAATTAGAAACAGTACCATTCTTATACTCTTTTGTTTCTCCAAGACTGTTGTTGATCATGAAGAGAATTGCTGGTAGTGAACACTTTTTGTTGATACTGATTTCAGGCCTACCAGTAATGGGATCATTTGCATCTAAATGCCCAGTGTAAGGTTAAAAACGTGACAATATGTACATAGGGTAAAGCAGAAGACATAACATAAAATGCATCCGACTCTATCTGCTCAACATCAAATAGCATCCGACTCTATCTGCTCAACATCAAATAGCTGACGGGCACAATCTGCAGAAGAAACAAGATGGTTTCTGTAGTGCAGAATAGACCCACTTCCACCTCATTATGACCAAAAGAGGCCAACGCATCCTCACACAGTAGCGTGAAAGACAGGGAAAGTACTGAGAAGAAGAAGAACAAGAAGAACAAGAACAAGGAGGAGGAACAGAAGAAGGAGGATGTCACGGTTTGAGAGAACCGTGGCAGGTTTTGACTTTTTTTTTCTCTTCCTTCCCCCTTTTCTTGGTGGCAGCACGTTGAGTGTCCCGCATTCCTAGCGGAGCACGTGCTGCAGAGTCAGTTCAGCTCACTAGAACCCAGCCCATGTGACGGTAGGCGACCAACCACTACCAGCGATCGATTGGAGGGGGGGGGGGGGCGGGGGGTGTTGTTGGTGAGCTGTGCCTACGTCACGAAGATGAAGAGGTGGAACGAAGGTGTTTACGAGGTTAGAGAAGGGACAGCAGCCAAGGGAACAACAACAGGCAGCCATCCAGGAGGCTCATCCCCTCCGTGCCCTCCGCCCTCGACGTCATCGTTGAGCCGAGGGTTAGGCTTCGTTGCTGGAGGCACCTGCGACATCCTTCGACGGGTGGCGGGGACGGGGTCCCCGTTTTATGGATCGCCTTCTTCGGTGAAGGCCGCTGCCTGAGGTACTGCACTACACGGAACATCACGCCCACCTAGCAGATCCCGAGCTGTCCATACCATCCTCTCCCTAGTTTGGATGAGAAGAACTCCCCATCACCTCCAGCTTGTGCCGTCACTACCGCCGCTCGTCCCTGCAGTCCTGGTGGCACATCTGGTGGCTAGGTACCATCTTCAGCGACGACGTTACCCGCAGCCGTCGGCGTGGGGGACAGCCGTGAGGTCGAGGTTGCCGTGGCCACCAGAACTCCTTATTTCCCCGGGCTGTTGAGGTAAGGGTTAAGAAGGCGTTGCAGTAGTCGATATCGACACGACTAAGACCATTCCATATGTAAATAGTGGGAAGACACCAATTCATTAGTTTCCAACCGGTTTTTTGCTGGGAATGATCATTTCCTTTGAATGTTATAGTATTGCGTGCGTTGTGTTTTTCTTTAGGTCAGGAGGAAAGGGCATTTTCTGAAATCTTGAGGGCGTGGCACCGTTGAGTCCCAACATGTTTCCTCCTTTCACTTGTTTTTCCTAGACAGGGGGAGGTAAAGTGTGAGAGTGCCTTTGTGTGTGGCCATCGTACCTGTCCTACTATATTCTCCCCTTTCTTTACTCTTCTGGCTTCTTCCCCCTCTCTGGCTAATAAAAGAGGGTTCCTTGGCTATCATCTCTTGGGTGAATCTGTGGGTTGATGCGTGTGAGTTTCTGTGAACGATTGACATCTCACCACTGTCCTCTACTTTAGGGAAAAGAAAACATGGCGAGTCCAAGTAGTTATGGTGTTCTACAGCTGTGTTTCCAGGGGCGGATCGTCGGTACCGAAGAGGAGCCACCGCCTCTTTCACTCCACTCCTCTTTGGACTCAGGCATTCCGACGGACATTGTGGGAACATTTTCAACCGTACCCTCCACCCCGGGACGTGGACATTGTTAAGTTATTGATGTGTGGGTTGAGAGGGGAGCGCATGTTGTTGTGTCGTGTCTTCTTGTCTTGACCTTTCTCTCCTGTTGTTTTGTTCTCTTCCTCATCGTTTGTCATGCTTTAGTTTGAAGATTTTGGTCCCTACCCTCTTCCCACTGTAACTCC
>CM031611.1:1328337-1358337 GCA_018398815.1 Conus ventricosus
ATTACAGCTGTAGCTAGGTGATGATGTTGATGATGTCGATGATGATAATGATGATGATGATGATGATGATGATGATGATGTATGTATGTATGCTTTGTTGTTATTGTTATTATCTTACTACGATAAGTATGCGTTTTGCTTTTTTTCATTCCTTATTTGTAATTTGTTCTTAAGTTTTAAAATAAAACATGACAAAAAAACAAACAAAACAAACAAACAAACTTTGACATTTTTCCTGTTGCGTTTTAATCGAAAGAAGCAGGTAAAACAACAACTGGTTTTAAAGATTTAGACCTGGACTTTGTAAGGGGTAAAACCAAAGTTTTGGGTAATTCACAGATGACAAAGTCCTGCTGAAACCAAAAAAGGGCAGCAGATCTTGACACATTGTTTTAAATTTGGGAAGGGCCTCCCTGGGGGGGGTTAGCGCCCAAGTCTTACATATTATGTAATCCATTTTTTTTTTTTTTTAAATTTAAAGTCTGAGCGCTTTTGGGGGCTGGACGGCCCAAAAACCATAATCTCTCCCCTCCCCTTCCCCCTCTTCTCCTCTCTCTCTCCCCTTCTCCCCTCTCTCTCTCTCCTCTCTCTTCTCCCCTCTCTCTCTCCCCTGCGCGCACACGCACCCCATATGTATGCATGCATTTTTTAAATATATATATATTAAAATTCTTAAATTTATAAATAAAAATTTTTATCTGTCAATGGTTTTAAAAAAAGGAAGGTTAAAACTAAAGGGTTAAAACTCGCCAAATTTTTTTAGCGGCGTTGGCTGCCCCATCAGGATGATTTTTTTTTTGCCCCCCCCGGGATTTTTATTTTGCGGGGTTGGGTTTCACTTTTTTGGGTTTTGTTAGAAACGTGCGGGTTGGCTGCAGGGTTTTTTTTTTTGGGGGTTTTCGGGTTTTTGTTTTGGGTTGTGTTCACTAACAACTTTTTTCCATTTTTTTGCCGCAGTTGTTTACTATTTTTTTTGGGTTTAAAGTTCCCTAATGGGGGTTTCCCATAGTATTAACCATTTTTCATTTAAAACATAGGTTGCCCCCTTTTTTTTGAAACATTCCCTGTAGGGTGATGCCCCTTTTTATGTTTTTCCCCAGGATATATTTTTGCTTGTTTTTGCGTCTTTAAGTTTCCAATTATTTGCTCATTTCTTTTTGGTTTTTATATTTTTCTTTATTGAAGACTGTTTGGGGTTTTTCATATCGGGTTTTGAAGTGGTTTTCAGTGACCCCTAGTATGTTTTTTTTTATCTTTTTCCTGATGTTAAAATTACCCCTGGTATACAATTTTTGTTGTGGGGGACATTTTTTGGGTTTAGGGGGCCCACTGCCCCTTTTTCTCTTTGCAATTCCCAAGTTTTCCCCTTTTTTCCCCCTTTTCTTTGCTGGGGATTTTCATTTTTTTGGGATGCGTCAATCAGGTTTTTGGGGTTTGGGCATAAAAGGAGTACGATGTTTGACAGTTTTTTTTTTAAAATTTTTTGGGACATTTTGTGCTCTTTTTGGAAATGTTTTTGCTGGGGTTTTTGAAGAATTTTTTTCCCCCTAGTTTTTTTTTGATTTTCCCGGTATGGGGGGTTTATCCCATATGATTTTTTTTTTTCCTTTTTTTCTTGCTTTTATTTTGTGTTGTTGCCCGGGTTTGTTTTTGTAGTTTGTAATTTTTTCCCTTGTTTGTAGCCTCCGGTATTCCACTTTGCATTGTTAAAACACTCTCTCATTGCAGGACGGGTTTTGATAGCCCTCTTTTTAGCCATGGGGTTTGGTTCTTTAATCCCAGTGGGGGGAGGGTTTTATTTTTGGGTTTGTGTACTTTAAAGGGGTTCTTTGGGGTTTCTTGTAGGGTTTTAAAAATTAAGGTTGTTGAGACCCAGTTATGTCAAAGTAGTTCACTACCTTTTTGTTTGCTTAAATTTGTATCTTTAAGTTGTGTTTTAAAAATTTTGCATAGTTCTTTTTCTTTTTTTCCCCCCCCCCCCCCGGGGTTCTTGGGTTGTTTGTTAGGGGCAGAAAGGGCCATCGTCCCCCTGTACACCCCGACTTTTTTTTCCGATTTTTCTTGATGTTGGACAGCATGAAATCCGACCATTTTCACTTGTTTCTGCCCCATATATAAACCCCATGGTTACGCCCGAATTTTTAGTTTCGGGTTGGGTTTTTCCTGATCCGGTTTCATTTCGCTGTGTAGTAAGGGTTTTTTTTGGGTGGGGAGAATATTTCCATTTCTGACCCTTTATGTCTGGGGTGGTTACGGAAAAATTTCGGGGTTTTTTGGAGATTTGTTCCTATCTATGGAGGGGGTTAAAAATTTAAACTATTCAAATGGGGGATAAATACTGTATTACTTTGTTTTTTTTGATTTTTTTTAAACCCATTGGTTTAAAAGCCCAAATACCCCATGGAAAAACAAGAGACTATAAAAACCTTTTCATGCAATGAGAGGGGGTGTTCAACAAGCAGCAGGGAATACCGGGAGGCACTACAAACAAGTGGAAACAATTAAAAAAAAAACAATAAAACCCCGGGACAAAAACCCACAAAAAAAGCAAGAAAAATTGGAAAAAAAAAAACAATGGTAAAACCCCCCCCAAACACGGGAAACTCAAAACAAACATGGGGGAAAGAATTTTTAAAAAATCCTAGAAACTTCATTTCCAAAAGACCCACAAACTGCCCAAAAAATTTTTAACAAAAACACGTCAAACTATCGAAACTCATGTATGCCCAACCTAAAAAAACCTGATTGACGTTTCCAATAAAATAAAAATTTCCCCACAGCAAAAAAGGGTGAAAAAAGGGAAAATCTTGAAATTTGCACGGGGAAAAGGAGCAGGGCCCATAAAAATAAAAGTCTCCACAAAAACTTTGTATACCAGGCTACTTTTAACATCAGAAAATGATAAAAAAACCCATACTAGGGATCACCGGAAAACCACTTAAAAACCAATACCCAAACCACAAACGGGCATTAAAATAAAGAAAAATAAAAAAACCCAAAACAAAAACTAAAAGCAAATATATCTGGAAATTTAAAAAGGGACGCAAAAACAATAAAATTATACCCCGGAAAATATAAAAAGAGCTTCCCCATACGCAATTTTTCAAAAAGGTGCAACCTATGTTTAACTAAAAATTTGGTTAATACTATGAAAAACCACACTTAGCAACTTTAAACCCCAAAACAGAAATAGAAAAACAATTTGCAGGCATAAAGGGAAAAATCTTTTTGTTAGTAAACCCCAAAACCAAAACAAAAACCTAAAAGGGCCCCAAAAAACACGTGCAGCCAACCCGCAGGGTGCTAAAAACCGAAAAACGTGAGCCCCAGCTTTTAAAAACCTTCGGCGGGGGCAAAAAAAAAATCACCCTGAGGACAGCCCCAACGCCGCTAGAAACAAATTTGTCGATTTTAAACCTTGTTTTTAAAACCTTCCTTTTTAAAAACCTTTTGACAAAAGTTGCTCCCCCAAGGGGTTTTCGAGCATTTTTAAAAATCATTTTAGGCTCTTTGTTTTAAAATTCTTCTATAAATATATTATATTAAAAAATATATTATAAAAATTTTATATAAAAACCAGCCTTTGTCAAAAAAAACGCAAACGATCCCCAAACGAAGCGCCCCAAAAAGGCTAGGGGGGAAACGGACCTACTGCCCTGGACGGCAGACAGTTCAATGTAAATTTTCCCGTTTTTGGGGTCTGGGGTACGTGCAAAGCTTTCATACCCGATAAAAACACCCACGCATGAGTGTTTCCGGGGGGAAAGGGGACAGAAAGAGGGCAAGAGCCAAAAATTTGAGAGAGAGGGGAGCCCAAAAAAAGAAGACGGGAAAAAGGAGAACAGAGGAGGGGAGAAAAGAGGGGGGGGGAAAGAAAACAGAGGGGAGGGGGGAGAGAGGGGGGGGAAAAAAGAGAAGAAGAGGGGGAGAGAGAGAGGGGGGAAAAGACAGAGAGGGGGGGAGAAAAGAGAGGGGGAAAAAGACGGGGGAAGGGGGAGAGAGAGGGGGGGGAAAAGGTCAGAGAAAAGGGGGGAGAGAGAGGGGGGGTGGAAAGAGACAGAGAGAGGGGAGAGAGAGGGGGGGAAAAGAGACAGAGAGAGGGGGGGGAAAAGAGAGGGGGGGAAAGGGGACAGAGAGAGGGGGAAGAACGATTTTTCCCCAAATTCAAAACCTCACTTGCTCCCCCACCAATTTTTTTTGGGCAAAAGGGGCCTAAAAGCCGGGCCTTTTTTCCTTTTCCCCCCTTTACAAGAAAAGACTTCAAAAACCAAAAAATAACGATTTTTCTCCCAAACAACAAAACTTGTTAGGGTTTTTCCGTTTTAAAATACAAATTACAAAAATTTTTTTCCAGTTTTTAGTTTTTTTTAACCCTTTTTGTTTTTCTTGTTCGTTTTCAAAAAACATCTTTTTTGGGCGCAAAATTTTTTTAAAATTGAGTCTCTGTCTTTCAGGGAAATAAAACTCCAGTCTTTAACTGTTCTCAAAAGTTTTTTAAAAAAACCGATTTATATTTCGGCAAAAAATCCACCCCCACTTACCCACTTTGTTTTCCCCCGCTAAAAGCCAGCTTTGCCCAAAGTGTTTTTTTTTTTTTAAAACTATAATCTTTTTTTCTGCCAAAACGGGTCATCTAAAAATAAAGATGTCGGGCTTCCTTCAAAACACTTTATAAAAGTTTTCAAAAACCCACACACTCATTTTTAGGTTTGGAAATTAACTAAAAAATACGTCATTGCCCTTCCCCATATAAATTCTATCAGGAAATGCTGTTTTCCTTTTAATTTTTTTGGGACAGAAAATCACAATATGATAAAAAATTTTAGCGTAAACTTTTGTAATAAGTCTAGGAAAAAATATTTTTTTTTTTCCCAACCAGTTTTCCCCAAAAAATAATTGAACAATAAGGGGTTTTATCTTAAAGTTTAACTGTCCATAGTTTTTAAACGAATTTAATCTAATCCAGTTTTTATTTTTATCAAAATCTCCGTCAAAATTTGTTCAGTAAAATTAAAACCCTACGAGGCCAAATGGGAAAGTTTAACCCAAATTTATTTGGGGGAGATTGTTTCTATTTAAATTTCAACATTAAATTTTGTTGTTTGGTTGTTATGATCTTAAAAACCTAAACCATTGTGAAGAACGACATGGTAACTTTAAAGGCGTTTAACGCAAAGTTCTCCCCATTTAATTTTAATTTTTCCTTTTAAGTCATCACTAACCCCCAAAACCCCCCTCCCTCCCACATTTTTAAAGACAGAAATTTCAAAAAACATTGTGAAGTTTCCTAAAATTTTTGCTTGGAAAGAACTTTTTTTTTTGGGTAGAAGCTTTTTTCCAACTGTTTCTTTTCTGTGGAGGATGTCCCTGTTTTTTCCCCCATACGGCTTTTTTTAAATTTCTTTCCGCTATTGTCGCCCGGGCATAAACCTTAAAATTTTAAAGGGGCCAATTTAAAATTGCTTTTTGAAATTTTTTTGACGGCTAAAATATGTAAAGGGTTTATAAAATTTCAAATTTTTTTTCCCCATTCAAATAGGGTTCAAATTGCCTTTTGAGGTCAGGTTTTCAAAACAACTTTATATTCATACGGCCCAAAATTTTTTGCCTCAGATTGCGCGGGTTTGGCCCTGGGTTTAGGAAACTTTTTGCTTCGCCCCCTCTTCCCCGTTTAAACACCGTTTTTATTGTACTCAAAACCATCCCAAAAGCGCCTATCCCCACCATTTTTTTAAAAGCCCGAAAAGGGCGGGAAAGGGATTTTTTAATTCAAAAGGTTATACACCTTACGGGGCCTAAGGGAACTCCTGTTCTTCGGGGCCCACGCGACTTTAAAATTTTTTTAGTAAGAATTTTTTTTTTTCCCAAAAAACAATGGGGCGGGTTTAAATTTTTCCCACAACTTTCCCCATTTGTTTTTTGATTTTTATTTTAAAGGGATCCGACCCTCCCCCCAAACAAATTTTTTTTAAAACTGAAAAATTGGGGAAATTTTGGATAATTTCATAATCGCAATATCAGCTTTCCCTGACAAAAAGGGCTCTTAAAAACAGTTGAGGGCCTTCCCCCCCATTTTAATTTTTTCATCATTGCTCAGCTCACCCCAAATGAACTTAAGAATAAAAGTAATGCGAGACCCGAGCGGTTTTTCCCCCCATAAGTAGTTTTTTTTTGACGTAAACTCAAAAACTATGAAGGGCCCCCTTTGGGGCATTTTGTAAAGCCTAACTTTTTGCTACTTTTTTAAAAAAAAAGGGCCCCTTTATTTCTTTTTCCCTTGGGTTTTAAAAGGTTTCAACTTTGTTTTCGGGATTCGCATTGTTAATTTGAGAAAAAATGCCCCAAGTTACTCATTGTTTTTTTTAGCGAAAAACCCCGTAATAACCCCCGGGGTAGGTTAACTGGCTAACTAATTTTTCCCTTTTAAATTAACTTTTTTAATTTTTTTATTCCCCTTTGGGCTTTGCTTATTTTAAAAACCCATAGGGACTTTGTAGAAAAATTTCAGGAGCCCCGGACCTTTCCCTGGTTCCGCATTCGTTTTTTTTTTGCATGTTCTAAAACGAAAGGGGGGGGTCTTGGTTTTTATTTTTAACAAATTTTTTTTTAAAAAACAAATTAAAAATGATTTGCATTCAAATTCTATTTTTTGGGGATACAAAAAACTTTCCCGCCCCTCAACAAAAAATTTCCCCGCCCCCCCCCCCCCCCCCCCCCCCCCCCCCCCCCCCCCCTTACCCAAAACTGAAAACCTTTCAAAAAAAGGTTAAGTACTCCATTAAGCAGATATCTTAAACCCCCCCTGTTAAAAAAGACTACATCGCAAAATGGGGTTTTAGGTCATCCGATGCGGGTTTTATCAAAACCCATTAAAAAACTTTGCTGTGTTTGGCACAACGGGAAAGTGGAGTGTGAAATGCGTGATCACTTAAATCACCCTAATCCTTTGGTTAGGTCATGAAATAAAATTTCATTTTCTATTACACCTTCAAACGTATTTTGACTGAACGGGCGAGCGCCATTCCCAAAGGGGGAAAAAAACCTTTTAATCCATTCAAAACCCAAAATAACATAAAAGGTTTTTTTGAAAGAATCTGAAACGAATTCAATTTTAACCCTAAAAAGACAGACTTTAGAAAAAAGGTTGGGAAACCGCAATCATGGTTAGGCCCCCCTTAAATTTTTGGGGGGCGTCCCACAAAAAATATAACAAGGACGGGAAATCCCCCCTTACAAAATCTTTCTTCAGGCACAGTTTTCCCCCTGGGCCCAATAGAGCAAGAGCATAAAACAGCAGGGGACAACTTTTTAACTTAGACACTTCTAAGGGCCTAATTTAAAGCAAAATAGAACGAAAAAAACGACTCGTTCGCACTTACTTTTGGTGTTTGCTGGGTTTCCCCAAGCACAGACAAATCAAAACATAACAGACCCCTTCACGGGCCCTTTTAAACGCACAAAAACAATTTTTTTAGCAAATTTAGGGGAAACCCCCCTTTAATTCTACTGTTGATTTCCCCCTTCAAGTTTAAAAGGTACCAAAATTTTTTAAAATTTCCAAAAATCGAAAGAAAGATTTTGCTGTTGGCACTGGTTTATACAGGGTTACCTTCTGCCCCTCGGGACTCCGGGTGGGGAAACAATAATAAACTACAAAAATAAAATTTCGTTGCGGGAAAAATGAACAAAAGGTGGGAAAAAAAACACAAAAATTTCTGAGCCAGTAATTTTCCCAACCCAAGTAAAAAAACAAGATGGCCCCCCAAGAATAAAAGGTAACAAAATTCCAAAGGGTAAAAAACCCAAAAGGGCCATTGAAGACTCGGGAAAAGGCCCCCGGGACCTGTTCGCGATGACCATAAAATATGAAAAGACAGCGCTTTTTTCCGGGTTTAAAACGGGCCCTGGGAAATTAAATTTTGGGGTCTTTACTTACAAAAAATTTAAACCCCCAACTTTTAACGAAACTTTGCCCCAAAGGCCTGGGCCATAAACCCCAACCCCTTTTTGTTTGAAAGTAAAAAAAAGCCAGCTGCCCAATACCCCCCCAATTTGGGGGTAAAGCGTCCCGGCTTTACCAGCAAATTTTTTTTTAATAAACTTGCAAATGATAAAAGCGGTTTTTTTCCCCTTGAATTTTTTCAGGGGGTTTTTTTGGAGGCGAGGGGTGGCGGAGCCCTTGGATTTTGACCCCCCCCCGCCTGAAAATACCCTTCCCAGAAAAACTTTTTGGGCAAATCCTAAGGCCGTTTAAACGCTTCCCCAAAGGTGACTCCCTGCCCCCAAAAAACCAATGTTCTTATTCTTTCTGCTAGCGTTCGTTTCCTTTTAAAATTTTTTCAAATTTTTCTTTTAAATTCCCTTTTCACTTTGGTTTCGTTAGGGCCGGTTATAGTGTCACTCTAGATTCCCGGATCTTTTTTTGGACAAAAACTTTTGGCGGGGGGGTTTTTCCTTTTTTTTAATATCTTCCCCCTAATTTGGGGGGTCACGTTTAAAGGGGGTTTTTTTTTTTTTATTTGGCCCTCTATTTCACCGGGGGGGGGGAAATTTTTGGGGGGGGAATGTCCCTTTTTGGGGGGGCTTTAAAAGGCATGTAAAAAGGGGCCCAATGGGGGTTTCCGAAATGGGAAAGGCGGGGAGTCGTGTTATTTTTAAACCCGCTTTTTCTCGGGAAAAAGGTTCTGCTTCTTATTAAATTTTTTACTTCACCTGCGATTGTTTTAAATTTTTTAAAGGGTTCCATGTTTTGCTTTGGGTTTTATCTGTGGGGATTTCCCTTGCTTTGTTTTTTGGGGTTTAAAAAACTCCCCCGTTTTTAAATTTTTTGGCCTTTAAAAAGGCCAACGGCGATTTTGTCCTGCAGGGAGTCAAATTTCAAATTTGGGAACTCAGGGTTTAAAAACTTTGATGGGCCTTTTTTAGTTGTAAGCTGAAAAAATTTCCCCCCTCGATCGTTTTTCACAAACAAATGGTCCCCTTTTCCCTTTCCCAAAATCATTGGGTTTCTTTTAAATTGGGGAGGTTTTTAAACCTAACTTTGGTACAATGTTTTGGCCCTTTTACTTTCTTTTAAATTTCACCCCCCCAATGAAAAAGGCGTTGACGTTTGCTGTTTTAAAGGGGGATCTTTTCACTCATGTCGTCTCCAGGATCAAAAACATCTTTAATCTTCTTCACCTTCAATCCCTGCCATGTTTTTAAATAATTAATTTTTATTTTTTTTAAATAAAATGCACAAGCACATGGCTCGATTCTTGCCCCCATAAAAGACTGAAAAAACCCCTTTGGGCCCGTAAAGGGAAATAAGGGGGAAATTACTTTTCCCAAAATAATCCATCCTTCTTTTTAAAGCAGATAAAATTCTTAGGGTCAAAATTTCCGGGCCCTAGGAGAAAAAATGACGTGTTTGGTGCCGGGCCCCGCGCGCCCTTATTTCCCAAAATAGCGCCGATTCAAAAAACAGCCCAAACAGGCCCGTTTTTTAACAAAACCCTGGGGCGGGCAATCGTTAAGAAATTTTAAAAAAATTGGGGGCAAGAAAAATTTTCTTTACACAAGCAGCCCTTTTTTTTTAAAACCTTTCTGATCTATGGCAAACCCGGGGGAAGGGAAAGGGCTACTTTGCTTTTTAAAGGAATAGAAAAAAAAAGAACACAAAAACAAAGAATAGGTGCCGCAGATACTAAAGGGAGGGAAAAAAGAATGTGGCTGAAATTTTTTGCTTTTAAAAAATCGTTTTTCTTCCCCTTAAATTTTTTGAGTTTTTAAAAAAGCGCATGCCCCCAATTTTCCCAAGGGAGCATTAAAAACAGTTTTGTAAAATTTAACTAATTTTTAAATGAATACAAACGGGGAAAATCAAATCATCAAAAACCCGAAGCAAAGTCCCAGCATTTCTCTGACATCTCTTTAGATTTTTGACGTTGTTACCCCCCCTTTAATTTTAGAAAGGCGATTAAACCCAACAAAAATCAGCAAAAATTACAATATTTTACAAAGAGTAAATTCTTTCTTTCCCCATATCCTAGAAGCGGGGCGGACACTATAGGGAAATTTTTTATTTTTAAAGCGTCTCGCAAAATGTTTAAAAGGTTTTTATTGCTGGTGAAGATGAAGAACCATTCAAAAAGGGGAAAAGTAAAAAAGTTTTTTAACCCCAAAAATAACAAAAGGGTACAAGGTTCATTGGGGGACCCTTTAACCCCAAATCTATGCTGGGGGTTTAAAACCTTACCCACCCTTTTGATGAAATAAAAAACTTTTTGGGAGGTGGGGGGGTGTAGAAATCCAACAGTTGGGCCCCTTGGGGGGCAAAAGTTTCTACCCTTTCCCAGCGAAAGGGCCCTTGATGATTATTTTAACAACAAAAAAGGGTTTAAAGGGAATTAAACCAAAGGGTTCAACGGAGGATAATAGTTACAAAAAGGCGGGAAAAATTTGTGAGGGGCTTTAAAAAACATTAAATTTTTGAAAAAGAAGAAAAAAGCCAAAATTAAACCGCTTAAAGGGCACAATTTGTTTTTTTATATGTTTGCGCACCCGAATATTGAAAAAAACCCGGTTTAAAAAAGATATACAATAAAAATTTATTTTTTTTTTTAAAAAAGCATGTCTTTTTCGGTTTACCCAAAAACGTGCCACGCGCCGCCAAAAGAAAGATAGTAAAAACCCCCAAACAAAAAAACCTTTAAAATTAACCAACATTACAAAAAGGGCAGAAATTTTCCCTAGAGAAAGGGCCCTTTTCAAAATCCCAGAAACCCCCAACGAAGGTATTTGCCCCCTTTTAAAACTGTTACAAAAGTTAATACTGGAGCATGACTAAAAATTTCTCTATCAGCAGGAACGAGTTTTGGTTTTTTACCCAACGGCATGGGGCCACCCGCAGCTTTACCTCTAGGGGGTTGTCTTTACTCCGGTCTGGGGTTCATTACTGAAAAGCGCTGCTGGAAAAAATTTTTAAAAAACTAAACCCCAAAAAGGGCACACCGCAAATGGTTTTTTAAAAAACAAATTTAACGGCTAAACTTAGTTCTTTTAAAAACGACAAAAAATAAAGCGCTTGTTGACTCAAACATCAGGGAAAGAAAATTTTTCGTTTTACAGGCCGATTTTGATGACTACAAAAGAAAAAATTTGGGGGTTTTCTTAAAAGGAAAGGCGAAGGACAATTTTTTCTCAACACCCCAACCCCGAGCAATAAAAAAGGAATCTTAAAAAAAGAAACAAAAACTTTAAACTCTTTTTCTAAAAAATTTCCTTTAAAAAACCCCAAAAGGTGTTTAACTTTATTTTTGAGTCCAAAGCGCAAAAAAGACCGTCGTTTAAATTTTTAAAAAATTTTTTTTTTTTAAAAATTTTAAAATTTAAATTTTTAAATTTAGAAAAGAAATCAACAGGGCTAAGATAAAAGAAGGGCAAGACGAATTTTTTAAAGGAATGTTTGAGAGAGGGGCTTTTAAATCAAGAGCATGAATGATATTGGATCTGAATCATTGGGAACCGGGAAAAACGTGGGGGAAACCCTTGTACATCTATTTCTAAATTTAAAGGGAAAAACAAACAATAGACCCGCCATTTAAAAGTAATTTTAAAGCTGTTAATGGGACTATGTAAAAAATAAATGAAAAAAATCTAAAGTTTTGGGTTCTCAACTAAAAAACAGACTATTTTTTTCTCATAAGGGACTTAACCCCCGGGTTGGGCAGACGAACTGTTTTGCACATTTTTAACGCTGCGGCTAAAAGAACCCAAAAAAGAGAGGTTTCGGGTTTGGTCAGGGGGCCCGAATTTTTTAGAGATTAGATTAAAACGGCTAAGTTTTGAAACCGATTTTTGGCAATCTTACATTCCACTGCCCCCAGGTTGGTAGCGAAAAGAGCATTCTAAAAACAAAAAGAATTCAGAAAAAAATTTTTAAATTTGGTGTTTTTTCTCCCCCAAGGTTTTGCATTATATCCCCCAAAAACCCAGAGAGGTATCAAAACCTATCGCCCCTTACATAAAATGATTTTAAATTTTTTGGGGGGTGTTTTTTCCCTGTTGCGTGGTTTTTCCATTGATGGGTTTTGAAAGAAAAAAAACAAACCAATAACTGTTAATGTTTTACACAGGGATGAGGAAAAAAATCAAATCCCCAATTTAAAATTTGTCCAAAAACAGTCCAACAATAGGGGGAACCAGACAAAAATCATGTGCTTACTACTGATGTTTTCACCAGGGGGGCTAGGGCTTTACACTTAAATACGAACAATGGGGTTAAACTAATGCAGCAAAACTTCAAAAGAGGGGCAAAAACAAGAATTCTGTAAAAATTTTTTTAACAAAATGCCATCTTTTCAAGCCGGGGAGCGACTAAGAAAAAAGAAAGGGTCCAGTTAAACTGAAAATTACAGAAAATTTTTACGGCCCCCACCGGATCTAAAGTTTTTTTTTGGGAACGGGAAAACGGATGCAAAATTGGGCCATATTTTGTTTACGCAGATTTTGAATAAACCTTTTCCTTAGAAGGGCCAGCGCCACAAAAACTTCGGAAAAAAAAGTCTTAATGAGGAATCATTTAAATTTGTTCATTTGCTTCTTTGTTTCAGGTCGGGGTGGCGTTTATTCAGAACCAAAATAGTAAAAGAGGACCCAATCTGCAGAAACAATTTTTAGAAAGCATCAGGGAATGCCCTAATGACTTTTTCTAATCAAACTTATCAAAAATCAAGATGACCCCCTTTAAGACAAGAAAAAGTTTTGACGCAGCCCCCTCAAGTTGGATTTGGGGGTTTTGGTCTCTCATCAGACGCCGAGAATCCAACAGTTTTGAGGCCCCTGACACATTACGGGGAAATTCCGAAAGGGGCACGAGGCCCCAGTAAATGCAATCTTCAAAAATAAAGTTTGAACCCAAAAACCCCTGGAAGTGCGTATTCTTTCCCTAACTGCGAGGTTTTCGGCTTATCCCTTTTAATAAAGCAGGGACGATGCCCTTTAGGGGGGCATGCATTTCAAGTCATCAGAAAAGTTCATGTGCTTTAATCTAAATAAAATTCTTTTTATGACTCCAAAGCAACCATATGGGGGGATTTTAAATCACCCGGAAATTTTCCCAAAGTCCCGCCCCAAAAACAGAAGAATATTTTGAAATTTAACTCTCCCTTAGAAAGGGGTTTTAAACCTTATGAGTACAGAAAAAGTTGGGGGAAAGGGTTTTGAAAGGGCACACTTTCCCCCTAAAGGCGCGTTTTTTTTCTAGCCCCTTTGAGGGGAAAAGGGCACGTGAAACCCGATTACCACCCTGCTTTGGGATGGTGGCCAGAAGTTAGATTTTTAAAAAGATGGGAACTATCAAGATTCCTTTCTTTATGGCCCATGTATGTTTTTTTTGGGGGGACGTTTTTTGAAAATTATAGGAAGACCTGCATGAAAAAATTTTAGCCGGATTTTGCGCATTAAAATTTTTTTGCGCCCGGGAAAAGTTGGGATGCTTTCTTAAAGTTTAAAATGGAGTACAGTTGATTTATTGTTGATTTACCAATGATTCAGATGGGTTGAAAAAGGATTGCGTTGGGGGAATTAGTATGGGGGCCCTCGCTTTATTTTCTGAAAACAAAAAAACAAATACTTGGGGCGATTATGATCCCCGTAAAAATCTAACCAAATTTATTAATTTTGATGCAAAAAAAAATCCCCCCATGGTTTTGGGGAATGCGCAACACTTCCATTTCTAACTTTAAAATGTACACAGGCGGCGATCCCAATTTAAAAATTTTAAAAAGCCCTTAAATTTTTGGGGAGTTAACGCCTGATCACAGCGTGGGTTTTATTCTAGGGGAAATTTTATTTTGAATATCCCCCCATGAACCCCCATGACCTGGTTTAAAGACTATCCATTGGCAGGGAGAAAGGGCAAAAAAAAGAAACAAAAGAGCCGCCTAAACTTGTGCCTAATTTTTTCGTGGCAAAAAAAATTTTTGTCGTCCCTTACAACTTTTACAATTTTATTTAAGGGCATGGTTTTTAAGTTTAAAACGTTCATCGTATAATTGGGTTTTGATCAAGAAAAAGTTCATGAAACCAAACAAAAAAAGAAAAAACCACTTATCTCAGAACAAAAACCAAAAGATGCTTTTAGAAAAATCTTTTTAAAGCTGATGAAAAAACAGCTGTTTTGGAAAGACTTGGAGAAAACCCCACAAGCCAAAGAAAAGTTTAGATTGGTCACCAAAAAGAACGAAGGGAATTTTAAACTGACTTTAAAAAACCAAAAAATTTTTAGGGCTTCAGAAGAATTTCCCTGATCAGCTTTTTGCCAAAATGGGGAAAAAAAAAAAAAGTCAAATTAGGGCAAAACCGTATTTATTGGGTTTTCCGTTTTAAAAAATTATCAAAGCTTTTGATGTTAGGTTTCTTTAGACTACTTTAAGCCCTCGTAACCTGAAATCCCGAAATACCCTTTTCACAATTTCAGACCGTTTTTGTTATAGAAAATTCCCCACTGAAGACATCTATAAAACCCTTAACCGAAGTAGCCCAAAGGAGCGAAATGGATGGGGCGACACACCCATTACCCTAAAGATTTTGCCTTTTAAAATTCAATTATAACAAGGGTTTTTGGAAAGATGGGCGGATGAATTTTCGGAAAGGTGATCAAAGGGGTAAATTGGGGGGTTTAAAGGGCAAAAATTTTCGTATTTCGAGCCAAGGAAAAAATCATTAAGGAAAAACAAAAGGGGGAAAATCTCGCAGCGGGTTTTGGGGCAAACATAACACATGGGCAACTCCCAAAAAAGCATTTTTGGCCCCAAAAAGACTTTCTTTCATGCAACGTAAAACTGCGATCTAATCTACATGAGGAAAAAAAAACAAAAAGTTGGAAAAAAAGAAATCGTTGATTTGAAACCCAAAAACAAAAAAGAAATTTTTTGTTTTTTCCAGTTTTCATATGCAAACGGGGACGGGGACCGCAAAAAACAGGGGGGGGGTTTTAATTTTTTTATCAAATTTTTTTATAAGATCAATCATAGTTAAACCAATTCTTTAAAAACTTTTTCTCATGTTTTTCTTGGCCGTTTTGAATTTTTTTTTTATTTCAAGATAAATTTTTTTTCCCAATTTGGGGGGTTTAAAATTGTAGGTTTCTTTGATTTAAGGGATGCATTGTTAATCCCCCAAAAGTTTCCTTAATTTGCATTACAAAGCAAGAAATGTTTCCCGTATCATTTTCAAGGGTTTTTCCTTTCACCTTTTTTGTTTCGTTCCCGCACTTCCTTCTGATTTTCCCCTTTCAAACCTTTAAATATTTTTTAGTAAATTAAATTAAAGCGGAACAGTGTCTGGGGGGGGGTTATTTTGCCGTTCTTCCTTCGCAAAAGGGAACTTTTAGGATGGTTGTTTTTTTGTGTCCCAAATTTTAGTAAATAATTTCACGGGCGGGAAATTTATTTTTAAAAATTTTTTTTTATTTCATATGGATCCAAAACCCAAAATGGATCGGTTGCCCCGTGCGGGGGTCCCCTTCTGCTTCTCCCGGTTAAAAAAAGGTACCGTACTTTTTTAAAACCAAAAGGTAAAAATTTGCTGGGGGTACGGAGGGCTTTAGCAACCCTTTATTGTTTTTCCCTTTTTGTTGCTTGTACTGGTTTTTAAACCCTTTAAATTCTTCATTATTCAAAGCGGGGCAAAATGAGGGCCCGTCTTTTTAACCCCTTCCTTTTTTGCGGGGAATTGTCAATAAAAATCCCCTTTGATACTGGTAGGAAAAAAAATCTTTCGGGTAACTGTTTGGGTTAAAATTTTCAACTAAAACCTGTGATCTTAAACCCCCCCTGGGAAAGCCCTTCTAATAGTAAAATCTGGGGTTTTAAAAATTTAATTGATTTACTTGGCCCCCCCCCCCTTTTAAAAACTTTTCCCTCCTCGACTTGAATCATGCGAGGGAAAATTAAGGGGCCTCGTTGGTAAATCAGTTGTATGGCAACACAACAGCAGGGAAACACTCTTTTGTGTTAATTTGGGTCCGCTCTTTTTATCTTGAAACCCAAAGTCAATGACGGAATGGTACTTTTTAAAACTTTTTTTGTCTAATCGTATCCCGAGGGTAAAAAAATGGAAAGGGTCCATTTGGGTTTGGGGGTCGTTTGAGTTTTATTAACAAAAAAGGGGTCTCGTATTTGCCTGGTGCAGGGAAATAAATTTGGCCCAAAAGTTGTTTTAAAATAACCAAGTCCTTTCTGTTTTTTCCCCTGACTCCCGCCGCTTGGCCTTGCTTTTGTATTTTCTTTTTGATACCCTTCCCCAAAATCCTTTGGGGGGAATAAAGATTTTTTCTTTTTTTTATTCAGCCAATATTATGCGGGAAAAAAAATTTCACGACGGTCATACCCCAAAAGGGAATAAACGCGATTTCTTGCTCTTTTGGGTTTTTTTTATTTGGGTTTATAAAATTTTACTGGGTTTTTGGGTGGGGGGAATGTCTGGACCGGTTTTGCCCTTTTTAGATAATATTGTTTTATTGTTTATCAACTTTTTTAAATAATTTTGCTGCATGCCCCCGTTTTTTTTAGTGGTCATTATAAAATCTAATGCTCAAGTCTCTGCTTTTATAAGGGGGTCTGTGCAGCCGGTGTTTCCCCCATAGCTTTGTTAAAGTCTTTTTTCCTTGCCCCATCCCCCATTTACTAAAATGCGAAATTCCTTTCCCCTAAAAAGCCCCCAAACGCATTCACCACAGCGCCCCCTATCCCTCATTTCGGTTTAAGCCATTTTTTTTTAAATTAATTTTTTTTTACTATTTTATTTACTGTCTGGGAATTTTTTCCCTTGGGTTGCCCGGTAAATTTTTTCGTGGGGAACCCCAAGGGGGCAATGATAGCAAAACAGCTTTTTCTGAATTTCCCCAAAGTCTAGGGTTCCAGGGTTTTGCTGGTTTAAATTTTTTAAAAACTTTTACCAAGCATTGAGTATTTTACACTTAGGCCTCCAATAACAGCAGAAAAGGATACAAGGTTTTGGGGAAAAGTTTTTTCCCCCCCCCGGGGCTCATTTTAAAAAATTTAAAATAATTATAAATAATATTAAAAAAAAATGAAAAGCGTGATCAAAAACCCACAGGGGAGGGCCCAAAAACCCTTTCCCGAACCTTTTGAATGACCAAAATTTTTAAGATCAAGCTATTAGCCCAAAAAAAGGGGAAAGGGGTATTCTTTGGCACCGTGGGAAAACAAAAAGTTTTCCCCGGAACGAATTCACAAGGGAAAATTCAGCAGAAGCCCCCCACAAGACAATTTTAAGTATCATAAAAAGGTATGAGGGGCCAGTTGGGGTCAAAAATGGTAAAAAGGGGTTTTGGGGAAAAGGGGCTTATTTTTTACACTAAAATATCAGTAGATTTGCTCCCATTGATTCTGAAAAAGTCTTACGTATGTTTAACGCAAAATCCAGTTTTAACAAAAATCATTAAGTTTTTAGGATGTGATTTATACTAAAGATTTGGGAAAATTTTTATCTCCCCTTAATCATGGGGTTTTAATTAAATTTTAATCATATAGGGTTTTGTTTTTCCCCTTTAAAAAGAACGAAACTTGGAAAAAACATCAGAACCAGGAAACATTTAATTTAGGTTGGGGGGAAAGTAACCAAGCCAGAAAAAAAAACCCGAAAACAAATGAATCAGGTGGGGGCCAGTGAAAAAATGCCTCATCCCGGGGGGTTAAAGCAGGAAAAAATTTAGCAGAGTGGAACAGACAAAAAAAAATTAATGGTTTCGAAAATAACCTCATATAAAACCCTTAAAACCGCCCAAAGCCCCGAAAAAAGTTGATTCAATGCCAGCATAAAAACTCCAAAGTTATTTCAAGGGGCCCCCAAAATCTTTATGGAATATTGAACTTAAAACTGTTGCCATTTTTTGGGGCCCCTTGCTGCCCGTTTGGGGGGAGTTATTACGGTTATAAAAAAATTTTTAACCAATGGCAACAAAAAAAAAAAGCAATCAAAAAATCTGAAACCCCTAAAGGGAAAAAAGGGCAACAGCACGCCAAAACCGCCCCCAAAAAAACAAACATCATTTTGGGTCCATTTCAAAGGAATAAATTTTAAGAACTTAATTTTTAATTTTTTTTTTTAAAAAAAGAAACATGGCGTATTATAACAGATTAAAATCAATAAAAAAGACATGGGGTCTGTAAAAGACATTTCCAAAACCAGAATTTTAATCAATGCGGTTGTTAGGATGTAAGAAAATTCCCCTTTAAAATCTAGCGAAACGTGAGCAAGACATCCTCAGCAATGACGCGTTTTTGGGGGCCCTGTTGTACTATATTAGGGCATCTGCTATTTTAAAAAAAACATAGATTGTAATTTTTTTTTTAATTTTAAAAAACTTTTAAAAAGACTTGGGGGGGACTTAAAGGATAAAATTAGTTTTGATCTTGAGGTGGGCTTAATCAAGAACTTAATCAAGAACTTTTAAGAAAATTGAATTTCCTTAATTAAAAAAATTTTTAAAAACTTAATTTAAAAAAAACTTGGGGGGTGACTTGAAGTGGGGCTTAATTAAAAACTTAAAAAAGGGCTTAAGTTGTGTGATTTCGGGGGTGGGGGGTTTTTGGGGGGGGGAGGGGGAGGTGTGCAGCGGGGGGGTGGGGGGGGAGGGGGGAGGTGTGCATGCGTGGGGTGGGGGTGTGGGGCCCCTTTTTCCCCCCGTTACGAGCACCCCTACAAACCTTTTTTGACTTTTTGTGCTTAAAAAAGGGCGTTTTACACATAAAAAGGTATTTATAGTAAAAATCGCAAGGCGGAATTTTTCCCCCCAGTCCTCTTGGTGCTAAAAAAAGCCGTTCATGTAAAAACGGGGTATTTTTAGCCAAGGGGGAATTTTTCCCCCCAAAATCCTCTTGCTGCTAAAAATAGCCGTTCAGTTTTAAACGGCTTTTTTTTTGCAAGGCGGAAATTTCCCCCCAGGCCCCCTTGTTTCTAAAAAAAAGCCGTTCATGGTTTAAACCGCTATTTTAAAAGCAAGGCGGATTTCCCCGCATCCCTTTTTTGCTGCTAAAAATTTTCCCTTTTATGTTAAAGGCTATTTAAAAGCAAGGCAGACTTTTCCCCCCAGGGGCCCCCCCCCCCGGGGGCGCACTACCCCCCTTCTTTCTGGAGGGGAATTTTACTAAGGGGGGCCTAGCCTATTATTTTTTTCCAGAACTTCGAAAAACCCCCATTCAGTTGCCCAAAAGGGGGCACATTTAAGGCAGATGAATAGTTAGAATTAGAAAAGTAGAAAAGTTTTTACACATTTTAACACAGATTCCCCTTGCCCAAATGGGAAAAAGAATCTGTAGTTAAAAAACAATCAAGGGCTGTACAAAAATTGGGGGAAAAATTTTTCTTGGGGGGAACACAAAAATGTTTTTTAAATATAAATTTTTTGCATACGGGGAAAAAAATCGTGTTTACCTCCGCCTTTAAAAAATGAACGGGCCCTGTTTTTTAAAAAATGGCTTTAGCCGTCTCAAGCCAAACTCCCCAACAATCCGGGGGGGATGGTTTTTTTTTGCTTCGGCCAACTTTCAACAATGCGCGCCTTTATTAGATAAAGAAACCCCTCATCGATAGTCCCAAAAACGTATTAAAACTGGCGGTTTTCTTTTGGGCAAAAATATTGCCCTTTTAAAAGAGCCAACAAACCCCTTTTAAAAACCCCAAATTTTGTTTTTTTCGGGGAAAAACCCGGGAAAACATCCAAAGCACAGTAAAAAAGCGCCCTCTTTCCCAGCAGTCGTGGAAAAAATTTTTGGGTTAACCTAGTCCCTGGGGCGGGCCGGGTGAAAATTGGGGCCCGGGTAGAAAAAGGGCCGCCACGCGGGCAGTGTTGGGGTGAAAGTAATAAGGTGCAAAACGGGGCAAAACTGGGCAGGAAGGAGGGGGGTAGGGAAAATGCGGCAGTTTGATTTTTTTGGGCCGGGGACCCCACCTGCAAAATTTAAAAGGGGGGCACGCCACCGTAGGCGAGGGGTATGCCCAAATGTTTAAACCGGGGAACAAATTTTTTTTAAATGTGTGTTGGTGTGTGTGTGTGTGTGTGTGTGTGTGTGTGTGGGGGTTAGTGTTTGTGTGTGTGTGTCTTTTGTGTTTTGGGGGTTGGGCCCGTAGGGTTTTTTTTGTAGGGGTTTTCTAGGAGAGAACTAATAAAATTAAAAAATTCCTGACTCCCAAAACCCCTTTTGAAATGGTTTTAGAGCGGTTTTGAAATCCGGTTGGTATTTTTTAGTTCTCTGGGGGAGAGAGAGAGGGGGGGAAAAAACAGAGAGGGGGGGGGAGGGAGGAGGGGGGAAAGAACAAAAAGGGGGGAGGGGGAGAAAAGAGAGGGGGGGAAAAGACAGAGGGGGGGGGGGGATAAGATGGGGGGGAAAGAAAAGAGAGGGGGGGGGAAAAGGGGAGAGTGGGGCTGAAGAGAGAAGGGGCTTTACAGAAAACAACTCGTTTTGGGTTTTAATTGGGTCCCGGGAAAAGGGCCGAGGGAAAAGCAAAAAACGGGGTGGGATTGTGCATGCTGTCAATATCTGGGGGTTTACGCCCTGCCTTTTTGATGACCAATTTGGCAAACGGTTCGGCCCTGGAGCCACAAGCACTGCAGGAAAGCTGGTGGAATTCTGTTCCCCTGTCCCCACAATTTCTTGTTGGGTTTTTACGGCGTTTCCGGTCGGCGGGGTTGTTTTTTTAATGCTGCGCTTCAAGTAAGCCCAGGGGGTTTTTCCATGGGAAATTTTAAATCTGGACCCGCAAGCTGGCCAAAAAATTGTGGGGAAATTTTGGAATTTTTCCCCGTGGAAAAAAATTTTTTTTCCCCCCGGCTTGTGCAGATTTGGCCCGGGGGATTGTAAAGTTGAAACTCGGGCCCGGTTTCTTTGGAAGAAAGGGACGAAACTGGGTGCCCGCAACCCGATTGGTAACGGGGCTGAATTTAAACCCCCCCTCCCACCTCGCTGCAGCTGAAAAAAAAAAAAGGGCCTACCCAAACTGTTGGGCCCTACAGGACCCCACATCAAGCCCGATGGTCCACCCCAAAAATTGTGTTCCTTTGGAGGGGATTAAAGCCTGACCCCCCTGGGGCCCCCAGAAACCCGATTTATTGTTATCAACCTTTTCAACGCAGACTCGGCATTCTCCCAAGCAGCACTTCTTCCATTTGCTGCCCGTTCCGTTTTTGGGTTTTGGGCCCCGTTTTTGGCCCATGGGTCTGGTTTTTGTTTAAGTCAATCTCGAACCCCCATTTTGGACGGCGCAAAAAAGGGGGTTTTGACGCAGCAAAATGAATTATTGGGCGATGGCGGGCGGTTGTTTTGCCCGGCCCGTGGGAAGCGCTTTGGAAAGGGGGGATTCCCAAAAGAGCGGGGGGGGACCACCTGTCCTCTTTTGTCCGTGCGGGGCAAAGCTTGTGGTCGGCCCCGTTGTGGAGCGTTTTGCTGTTGGGGGGGCCCCCGGGGGCACCAGATAGGGTTCCTTTTGTCGATAAATTGTCGAGTGGTGGGCATTCCCGTCTGGCTGCGATCACCTGGGCTGAACGAGCTTTGGGGTAAAACATACCAATGGCCCCCTTTTCTTCCTTTTTTTGTGAGACGCGGCATCTTTCTTTTTTTTCCGTGTTTTTGCCCCCCTTTTTAAGCGCTCCTGTTTTTAAACCCATTTTAGTTTGGAGAAGTGAGCAGTATTCTGTGCAGGAGCATCTTTTTTACGGGTTGGTCTTGGCTACAGGTAGAAGCTTGAACAACCCCCAATAGAGTTCCCCCCGTGCCCACTAAACCCCCACTGACCACAAACCAATCGGGTGAAAAAGAAAAAAACACATAAAAAAAAACCAGTCTTTAGCATCCTGACCCACAGACCCAAATCCACAAATATTGTCCGTTTTCCAAAACGACAGTAAAGGATTGTTTTTCCCCGTTTTTTTTTTGAAAAAGGCCATAAATAATGTATTGTTAAAGATATTAAAAAGGAAAAATTAAAACCCAAAAAATTTGTTTCCCCAGCGGGTTTTCGCTGTCACAGGACACAGCCGCATTTCACTTTTCCCTTTTCGTGGCCTGTTTACAGCGCAAAAAAAGCTCGAAAAAAATTTGTTTTTAGTTTTTAAATTTCCTTTTTTAAAATCATTAAAAATGTTGCTCCCCAAGGGGGCGAGCATTTTTTTAAAGTCTTTTTAGGCTTTTTAAAATTTATTCAAAATTTTATATTATATAGAATTTTTAATAAATTTATATTATAAATAAAATTTTTTAAGAAATTTAAAAACCCGTCCTTTTTTCCTTTTCACACAGGAAAGTTTTGGCCCCAAAAGGAAGCTTTCCCGGGCCCCCATCCGAGGCCTTCGCAGCGCCCAATGTCTCGCTGAGTGAGTTGTGGGTTTGGTTTCCCCCCAACCGAGAAAGAACGCGAGTCACAGACCCAATAAGGGAAGTGTATGCTGCTGGGAGGTTGTGTCGCCCCCGGGCCCCGGTTTGGGGAAAAAGACTGGGCCCCGATGTAGATTGCCCCCTTTAAATCCTCTTTGGAACCCTTTTTGGTTCCTGGTTCCCGGGCGCCCGACTTTTTCCTGGGGGGAAAATCATTTTCCCCGGGTTTATCAAAGGGGTTCTCCGACCCGGTGTGATTCTCTCTTGTGTTTTTTTGATGCGGGGTTTCAATTTTTTTTCGTTTCTCCCAGTATTTTTGGTCACAATCCTTTAAAACTGGGGTCTCCGTAGATTTTCCCGGTTTGTTCTAGTTTTTTCCCCTTTGTCCTTTGGGGCCATTTGCTGTTCTGATGGGGTTTGTAAAGGGGTTAAGTTTGGGCCCCCCGCCATTCTTCCTGATCTTGTGGGCCCAGGGGGTTTCCCTTTCAACCCCCGACATAGGGGTAGTGACATGTCCAAAAGGGGGGGGCTTTGTTTTTTTTGGTGGAGGGGTGGGGAGTGGGCTTCTTGCTTCCTGGTAAAATCCCAGGCCCCTTTGGGGTTTTGCCTGAGTTTCTCAGCACTTCCCGGAGGTGGGGGAGTTCGTCCTTTACGGGTTTAATGGGTGGAGCCGAATGGGGTTTTGGGTCGGTGAAGTAGGGTTTCGGATCAAATCCCACTTGTGGTTTTTAGGGGTGGGGCTGTTGGGAAATGGGAGGGACTGGTCGTATGGGTTTTTGGGGTTTTCCCGTAAAAAATGGAATCTAAAAAGGGGTTCCCCTCTTGGAAAACTTGTTGTCCAGCTGGCAATGCTGCCGTTCTTTTTTCCACTTCCCTGGGGAATTTTTATGGGCCGGGGGGGCTGTTTGTTCAGGTGGTTTTTAGAAATTTCCTCACTAACTCGGGCTTCAGTAGGGGGGATAGTGCCCCCCTGTTTTCGCCCCAGTAGCAGGGTTTGGGAGTGGAAAAGGGGGCCAGTGCTTTTTTTTCAAAAATCTTCCATGAAGAGGTTAGCGGAAAATTTGGGCCCCCAACCCGGGGGGTCCCCCTTTGGGGTGCCTTGTGTTTGTTGGTTTTGAACTCTCCCCCCCATTTCGTGAAATACGGGTTTTATTAGGCAGCACGTCAAGACTTTTACAAAATCGCTCTGGGGAAAAGTGAAAGGGTTTTTTCCACCAGGCTGGTGTTTCCCTCTCCAGTCTCTGTTTGAAAATTGGGCCACCCCTCTCCCCGACAGGGACACTGGGGAAGAGGGCCCCCTCTCCTCCGAAAAGACCCCCAGCTGTTCAACAGGCCAGCATAATACTCTTGAGTTTTGGGGGACCAGGTCGCACTGTTTTTTTATGTGGTGTTCGTCCTCCCACCGGGGGGTAGGGTGTCGGGTAGGAAAACCCGGCAGCTCGTCAGTGAAAAGAGCCCTTTGGGGGACACAATTGGGGCGGGAGGGGGGACCCCTCTTTTGTACAACCCTTTGGGGGGGCCATAAATTTTTGGGGGCGTCGGCAGTAGAAAGGGGACAAAAACCCCGTACTGTTTTTGGGGTTTAAGGGCTCCTGATTTTTTCATTTCCCCTTTTGGCTTTGCAAACCCAAATTTGTTGGTAAACCCGTGGTGGGGGTCCCCTTTTCAAAAGGGTGGTAGGTGTTTTAGGGCCGGGGCCCAAAAATTGTTTGGCCCTTCTCTTTGGGACATCTCTTTTTGGTACCCAAAACAGTTTGGGCCTTTTCCTTTTTCCCGCTTTGGGAATTTCCATGAAAGGACTCGTCTGTTTTCAGGGCCATTAAGCATGGGCGTTCTTTTTCAAGAGGGTTTTGGGTTTGGGGGGGGGTTTTGCCTGTTGGAGGGGTGCTTACGCAAATTTTGACCAAAAAGTGTGCTGCATGTTCGGAGTTTTTTGGGGCCCAAACTTTTTGGGAGGCGTTTTATGGGGGCGTTTAAAGAAATCCGTAATGGGGGGTTTGTTGGGGGTAAAGGGTAATTTAGCCCTTTTTTCTAGAACCCATTTTTTTTCCCTGGAAAACTTCGGTTCCCCATAGATTGGGCCCCCACCTTTTTTATTTCCTGGGGTTTTCCCGTTTCCCCCTCACTTTTTGGGCCCCGGCGTTTTTCTTCTTCCCCTCTCGGCGTTTTTTTTGGGTGCCCTCTTGTCATATTTCCTTTTTTGGCGCGTACGCATCGATTTCCCCTTTCCCTGTTTTTTTTCCCAACTGAATTCCCCTTTTTGTACTTCTCCAGTACGTTGTTGGTTTCATGTAAAATCTTTGTCTCAGTCAAATTCTTCAATGTGCGTTCGATCGTCTTGGAAATTTTTACGGGTTTTATTTGGCCCTTTTCTAAAAAGGGTTTTAACCCCGCGCATGTTCTGCGGGTTTTTGTATTATCTTTTTTTGCTGCTGTTTTTTTCAACGAGTTTTGATCTTTGGGTGCGGGAAAAACTTTGGAAGTTTACAGTGCCCCGGGGAAAAAAGAAGATGGGTTTCCGGAAAAACCCTTTCCAATGTTTTTTTTCCCTTTCCAACCCCCACGGAAGTTTGGGGAGGGACTTTTCCCCGGGCGTAATCCCCGGGTTTTTGGGCCCAGGGGGTATTTTTTAAATCCTGGGGGATGACATTATTAAACCAGTCTTTTAACCCTTTTTACACAGGAAAGTTTTCCGAAGCGAAGCCTTTTTGGCCCCCCATCCCGAGGCCTTCGTCAGGGGCCGGGTTGTCTCGCCCGAGTGAGTTTTTGTTCGGGGCCCCCCCATCTTTGAGATTTTAAAATTTGAGTCACGAGACCGAAAAAGGGAAAATGTTTTGCTGGTAGGTTTTTGTCGCCCCCCGGTTCCGGGTTTAGGGAAGGGACCCTGGCCCCGATGTAGATGGGGGCCCCCTTTTCCTCTCTCTCTCGATAAATAATATATTTATAAATATATATTTTATATTATATATATATATAATATATATATATATATTATATATATATATATATATGTGTGTGTGTGTGGTGTGTGTGTGTGTGTGTTTTGGGTTTTGTGTGTGTGTGTGAAGGAGAGAGGGAGAGACAGACAGAGGGACAGGGAAAAACAGGGGAAAAAGGGGAGGGAAAAGAAAAGAGAGAGAGGGGGGGGGGGAGGGAGAGAGGGAGAGGGGAGCGGGGGAAAAGAAAAAGGGGGGAGAGAGGGGAGAAGGGGAGAGAGAGGGGAGAGAGAGAGAGAGAAAAGAGGGGGGAGAGAGAGAGGGGAGGGAAAAAACGAAACCCAACGAAAAGAGCGAACAAACGAATTTTATTTTCAGGGGTAATGGAATAAGCATCACTTGCTTTTTTTAAACCAGCCCCTGGGGGCCCAAAAGGGAAATTTAAAAAAGGAAAAAAAAAAAAATGATTTAAAAACAAAAAAATGGGAAAAAAACTCTTGAATATGAAAAAAGAAAATACAAAAGGAAATCAAAAAACATGTACAGAGGGAACCCCCGACCCGAAATTTTGGGAGACGGTGGGGGGGGGGGAGGGGGGGATGGGGGTTGGGATTGGGGGAAAATAAAAAAAAATAACAGGAAAAAAGGGGGGGATGGGAAAAAAAAATTTTTTAAAGGGAAGGGAATTTTTGGAAAAAAAAGGGAAAAAAATTTGGGGGAAATTTTTCAAAAAGAAAACCAAAAGCTTAACCTTAAGTCAGGAGATGTGTGGGTTAATAGTCGTGAGCGCGCTGATTGGCCAGGCTAGAACAGCGCCGCCACGCGGGCAGTGTTGGCTGATGTAATATGGTGCAATCGAGCAAGCTGGGCAGGAAGGAGTGGGGGTAGGGAAGAAGTGCGGCAGTATTGATTTTTGGCCGGAGACACACCTGCAATGTAAACAGGGAGCACGCCACCGTAGGCGAGGGGTATGCTACTGTAAACCAGGGGCACATTTTTTTAAATAGTGTGTGTGTGTGTGTGTGTGTGTGTGTGTGTGTGTGTGTGTGTGTGTGTTAGTGTGTGTGTGTGTGTGTCTTAGTGTGTGAGTTGCCTGTATGTTTGTTTGTAGGGTTTACTAGGAGAGAACTAATAAATACCAATTCCTGACTCAAAACCGCTCGAACTGGTTGAGAGCGGTTTTGAGTCAGGATTGGTATTTATTAGTTCTCTGGGGGAGAGAGAGAGGGGGAAAGAGACAGAGAGAGGGGGAGAGAGAGAGGGGGGAAAGAGACAGAGAGAGGGGGAGAGAGAGAGGGGGGAAAGAGACAGAGAGAGGGGGAGAGAGAGAGGGGGGAAAGAGACAGAGAGAGGGGGAGAGAGAGAGTGGGTCTGAAGAGAGAAGGGACATGACAGAAATCAACTCTGTTTGGATTTCGAATTGGTCCTGAAAAGGACCGAGGTAACAGCAGAACGGGACATGGGATAGTGCATGCTGTCAATATCTGGTTTGACGCCCTGCGTTGTTGATGACCAATCGGCAGCGGTTCGGCATGGAGACCACTAAGCACTGCAGGAAAGCTGGTGGAATTCTGTTCCACTGTCGGACAATTTCTTGTTGGAGTTCGACGGCGTTTCCTGGTCGGCGGGGTTGTTTGTTAATGCTGCGCTTCAAGTATGCCCAGACTTGTTCCATGGGATTTAAGTCTGGACTGCAAGCTGGCCAAACCATTGTGGGAATTTGATTCCGTCGTAGAAATTGTTGCGTGGCTTGTGCAGCATGTGGCCGGGCATTGTCATGTTGAAACTCGTGAGCCTGGTTTCTTTGGAAGAAAGGGACGACAACTGGCTGCAGCACCTGATTGATGTAACGTGCTGCATTCACCCCTCCTCCCCGACCTCGCTGCAGCTGAAAAAAAAACAGGGCCTACAAGCTGTTGACCGTACAGGCCACCCCACATCATGCCTGATGGTCCACCCCAAAAATTGTGTTCCTTGATGTGACGGGCATTAAAGCGCTGACCCCGTGGTCTCCAGACCTGATCATTGTTATCAACCTTGTCAACGCAGACTCGGCATTCGTCACTGAACAGCACTTCATTCCATTCTGCTGCCCAGTTCGCGTGTTGATTGGCCCAGTTCTGCCGATGGAGTCTGTGTTGTGCAGTCAATCTCGAACCCCGATATGGACGGCGACAAAAAAGGTGGTTTCGACGCAGCAGATGAATTATTGTCGATGGCGACGTGTTGTTGTGCCTGGCAGTGGTGGAAGCGCTTTGGTAGGGGTCATTCCTAAATGAGCGCACCACCTGTCTCTGTGTCCGTGCGGTCAACGCTTGTGGTCGGCCTGCTCGTGGAGCGTCTGCTGTGGAGCCAGTCACCAGATAGCGGTTCCTCAGTCGATAAATTGTCGAGTGGTGGACATTCAGTCTGGCTGCGATCACCTGGGCTGACGAGCTGGCGTACAACATACCAATGGCCCGTTCTCTGTCATTTTTCGTGAGACGCGGCATCTTGCTTTTTTACCTGTGTGTTGCACCTTTGATGCGCTCCTGTTTTTCAACCCATTTCAGTTTGGAGATGTGAGCAGTATTCTGAGCAGGAGCATCTTTTTCACGGGTTGTGTCTTGGCTACAGTGTAGAAGCTTGAACAACCACAATAGCAGTTCCCACGTGCCTCACTAACCACACTGACCACAGCCGAATCTGATGAAAACGAAAGCACATAAAGAAACCAGTCTTCAGCATGCCTGACCCACAGACCCAGACTCCACACTATAGTCTGTTTCCAGAAGCGACAGTAAAGGATTGTTTTTCGCGTTTCTTTTGACAAAGGCCATATATATATGTATTGTTAATGATATTAAAAAGGAAAGTTAAAACTCAACAAATTTGTTTCGAGCGTGTTGCGCTGTCATCAGGACACAGCAGCATACACTTCCCTTACGTGGCCTGATGACAGCGCAACACGCTCGAAACAAATTTGTTGAGTTTTAACTTTCCTTTTTAATATCATTAACAAATGTTGCTCCCCAAGGGGTCGAGCACTTTTAACGTCATTTTAGGCTTTTTAATTATATTCATATATATATATATATATATATATATATATATATATATATATATATATATATATATATGATTAAACACAGTCTTTTACCTTTTCACACAGGAAAGTTTTGCCGAAGCGAAGCTTTCGGCCTCCATCCAGAGGCCTTCGTCAGCGCCGAATGTCTCGCTGAGTGAGTTGTGTTCGGTGCCCCCGATCTCGAGATGAACGCGAGTCACGAGACCGAATAAGGGAAGTGTATGCTGCTGGTAGGTTGTGTCGCCCCGGTCTCGGTTGAGGGAAGAAGACGTGGCCGCGATGTAGATTGCCTCCTTTACTCCTCTTTGGAACCATTTAGGTTCCTGGTCCAGGACGCTGACATTGTCCTGGGAGAACTCATGTCCGCTGGTGTTCAAGTGTTCTCCGACTGGTGATGATTCTCTCTTGTGTTCTTTGATGCGGAGTTTCAATTTTCTTTCTGTTTCTCCGACGTATGTCTGGTCACAATCTCCACACTGGATCTCGTAGATTGCCCCTGATCGTTCTAGTTTGTCCACTTTGTCCTTTGGGGCCACTAGTCTGCTTCTGATGGTGTTGTAGGGCTTAGAGTGGACCACCACGCCATTCTTCCTGATCTTGTGGGCGAGGGCTTCCGTTACACCCTTGACATAGGGGTAGTGACATGTCCAAGGGTGGGGCTCGTTTTCTTGGTGGAGGGTGGGGAGTGGTCTTCTTGCTTCCTGGTAAGTCCCAGGCCCATTTGGGGTAGCCTGAGATGCTCAGCACTTCCCGGAGGTGGCGGAGTTCGTCTTCACGGTTAGACTGGGTGGAGCCGATGGTATTGGCTCGGTGACGTAGGGTTCGGATCACTCCCAGCTTGTGTTCTAGGGGCTGGTGGCTGTTGAACTGGAGGTACTGGTCAGTATGGGTTGGTTTCCTGTACACTTGGAATGCTAAGGAGTTCCCCTCTCTGGTAATCTTGTTGTCCAGCATGGCAATGCTGCCGTTCTCTTCCACTTCCCTGGTGAATTTTATGGCCGGGTGCTGTTTGTTCAGGTGGTTTGAGAATTCATCTACTATCTCTGTCTTCAGTAGGGCCATAGTGTCGTCCATGTATCTGCCCCAGTAGCAGGGTAGGGAGTGGAAGGTGGCCAGTGCTTTTTTCTCAAAGTCTTCCATGAAGAGGTTAGCGAGAATTGGGCTCACCGGTGGTCCCATGGCTGTGCCTTGTGTTTGTTGGTAGAACTCTCCCTCATACGTGAAGTACGTTGTAGTCAGGCAGCACGTCAAGACTTCACAGATCTGCTCTGGTGAGAGTGAGGTTCTTTCCACCAGGCTGGTGTCCGTCTCCAGTCTCTGTTTGATTATGTCCACACTCTCCTCGACAGGGACACTGGTGAAGAGGGCCGTCACCTCGAATGACACCAGCTGTTCATCAGGTCTCAGCATAATACTCTTGAGTTTGGAGACCAGGTCGGCACTGTTCTTTATGTGGTGTTCTGTCCTCCCCACCAGGGGTGCTAGGGTGTCGGCTAGGAACCTGGCAGTCTCGTCAGTGATAGAGCCTCTGGAGGACACAATGGGGCGGAGTGGGACCTCTCTTTTGTACACCTTGGGGAGGCCATAAAATTTGGGGACGTCGGCAGTAGAGGGGTAC
>CM031611.1:1373707-1454658 GCA_018398815.1 Conus ventricosus
GAAATAGAGTTCCAGGATACGTCTTTTAAAAGACTATAACTCTCATGTAAGGATAAAGGAATGCATATCTTTGTTAAATAAGTCTCAGTGATAGCAACCTTTTTGGCTAATTGGTCTACCCTTTCATTCGCAAATAATCCACAGTGTGATGGAACCCAACAAAAATCGACATAGAAACCACGTAAATGCAAAAACATGAATTTAGTGGTGACTTCTGATATCAGTTCTGCTCTCAAACTTCTATTCGAACATTTTAGAGCTTTGTAGGGCTGATTTTGAATCAACGCAAAGTAGTATTTGAAATGCAGGAAATTGAAAATCAAGAAGAAAGTTTAATGCCATAATAATGGCAACAAGTTCCGCAGTAAATTGGAAATATTCTTACCAAGTGGTTAACCTTTCTCTATTTTTAAGGATGGAATTATGAATGCTGAACCAGACAAATTATTGTCTAGTACAGAACCATCTGTATAAATTTTAAGGTGATTTATTTAAGTTTCATTTATATGTGACTTAACATACGTTAGCAGCAAGGGTCCATCACTTTCTTTTAAACTGTATAGTCTATGTCATAATTTGCTCTACTAGGTTTCCATTCCGGGATAGTGCTAAAAGACACCCGAGGAGCTACGTTTTGAGGGGCAGTGCCTGCTTTTGTAAATAAGTCAGATGTGTTTGAGGCTATCGATTTTAGAGAATCGATTTTTTTGTGCCCGTTTAGGAACATTTATTTCTGATTTTAATTCAGTTTCACTGGTAGTAAGATTTTGTACTGTATGACTTCTTAAAATATACTTTGCACATGCAAGTTTCATATTTTCTTCAAAAGGCAATATTCCGATCTCCATGTAAGTTCTTATAGTTGATGTATGAACCGGGACACCAAGAGATATCTTGTAAGCTTTACTTTCGATACTCTGTAACTATTTAATTAAACATTTTGGGGCTGAGAAACATGTCTCCTGGGTATAGGATAATTTTGATCGTACAAGCGCAGTAGCTAAATGTGTTAATACTTTACTGTCTTTACCCCATGATTGTTGACACCATTTAAAAACAAATTAAAGTTTTCTTAGCTTTTGTTAGAATAGTTTGTATGTGATAATTCCAGCTCAATTTAGAAGTTAAATTTACTCCTAAAAATTTTACGACTTTTTTAATATTCAAGGCACAACCCATCTATTGAAATGAAGGCAGAGGATTAGGATCATAACCAGTATTGAACAGAACCATATGCGATTTTTCAGCTGAAAGGGCCAATCCATTTTCAGTCATGTACTTACTAATTTTATCTAGTTCATTTTGATATATCTTTTTAATATAGTTGATTGATCTAACTGGTGTGTGACGTTTTAAAGTAACTTTCATCCATATACAGATATAATCCACAAATTGTACTAGTTCAACATTTTTTGATAATGATTTAGGAAGATCATGGATCAAAATATTAAACAGGATATTAGCTATCACAGCTCCTTGCGAGATTCCCATCTGGATTGTCTTTCATTCGAATATACATTTCCTACCTTTGTCTGTATTGGTCTACCACTTAAAAAGGTTATTAAGTCATTGCACATACACCCTGAGAGACCTATTAACTTCAATTTGTTCAGACGTTTTGAATGCCAGACTTGGTCAAATGTCTTTTTAATGTAAAAACAAGATGCGAAGCATATAAGCGTACTCCCAGTTTTCCAAACCGCTTTTAAATCGGCCAAGTGCTTTGTGAGATAAGAAATAAAGGCAAAATAACGGTTTTAACGGTTATTTAACCGATGAACACTTTTGAAGCTGGTATTTTAGTCCTCACTGGGCTAAAGCCTGTGTACATACCAAATTTCATCCAAATCGGACAATATGTCAAGAATAACGGTTTTTAACGGTCAGATTTTGAAACACTGCATGGAAGTGCCATTTGTGTGTGATGACCTTTCTATATACAAAATTGCATTAAAATCCACCAATATATAAAAAAATAACGGCAAAATAACGGTTTATCGGTTATATAACCGATATACACTTTTGAAACCGGTATTTTAGTTCTCACTGGGCTAAAGCCTGTGTACATACCAAATTTCATCCAAATCGGACAATATGTCAAGAATAACGGTTTTTAACGGCCAGATTTTGAAACACTGCATGGAAGTGCCATTTCTATATACAAAATTTCATTAAAACCCACCAATATGTAAAAAAAATAACGGCAAAATAACGGTTTAACGGTTATATAACCGATATGCACTTTTGAAATCGGTATTTTAGTCCTCACTGGGCTAAAGCCTGTGTACATATCAAATTTAATCCAAATCGGACAATATGTCAAGAATAGCGGTTTTTAACGGTCAAATTTTAAAACACTATATAGAAGTGCCATTTGTGTGTGATAACCTTTCTATATACCAAATTTCATTAAAACCCACATATATACTATATATATATATTATATATATTATATTATATATAATATATATATAAGAAATAACGGCAGAATAACGGTTTTTAACGGTTGTTTAATCCATTTTCAGCATTACATCACTTACATATGGACAGAGGATCCGATTTGTCACAAGATATCCAAACCGCTTATAAATTGGCCAAGTACTTTCTGAGATATTCCATAAAGAAGAAAACCCGTTACAGGCCGTTACAACCGTTAGTAACGGCTATAACGGGGCAAACTAAAACATCAGGCATCATCCGTGACCCATAATGAACATACCTGCTAATTTTCATAAAGGTCGGCCAAGTACTTTCTGAGATATTCCATAAAGAAGAAAATCCGTTACAGGCCATTACAGCCGTTAGTAACGGTTATAACGGTAAACTAAGACATCGGGCATTACTCGTGACCCATAATGAACATACCTACAAATTTTCAGAAAGATCGGTCAAGTACTTTCTGAGATATTCCATAAACAAGAAAAAGCGTTACAGGCCGTTACAGCTGTTAGTAACGGCTGTAACGGTAAACTAAAACGTCGGGCATCATCCTTGACCCATAATGAACATACCTACAAATTTTCAGAAAGATCGACCCGGTAGTTTTGTCTGGAGCGAGTGGAACACATTTTGACCACGGACACACAGACACACAGACACACACACACACACACACAGACAGCATTTCTTCGTTCCCATTCTAAAGTACTCCCTGTTCTTTAAGAACTGGGAGTACAAAAACGTGGCAAGTGCATTTTTCCTCAGTGCGAACTGATGTTTAACCTGTGTTGTAATTTTTACAAGATGGTCAACTGTAGATCGACCCTTTCTAAAGCCAGCCTGTTGTATTGGTATTATACCATTTTTTTTCACAATGATGTTCAAGTCTTTTTAGAATAATCCTTTCCATACGTTTTCCCACATGTGAAGTGAGAGCAATTGGCCTGCAGTTGTTTTTGTCTGATTTTGACTTGCCCTCTTTAGGATAAGGGTTACAATTGATTTTTTTCCACAAAGATGGCTGAAACCCTTCAGACCAACATCTCTGAAAAAATAAGTTCAGGAACATTGTGAAATTAACTGGCAAATGCTTTATCATTTCATTAGAAATCGCAACTGGTCCTACAGATTTTCTTTTCGAACCAATAGAGAAAATTGCATCTTTTACTTCTTGAAATGTAAGGGGAGCGTTTGTGTAGTGACTGTTAATAGGACTTTTTTCATGCGTTTCCTTATCCTCCATTTTCTCTCTGTATATCTTTTGTTTTTCTGTCAGGCCCTCCCTGTTGCTATTTTTTTGCAAAAATATTTGCAAATGCTTCAGCCTTTTCAAATTTTGAAGGAAACTCATTATTTTCTAATGTTATGGGATATTCAGGAAGACTGATTCCATTTTTTATGTCTTTCAATTTTTTTCTATGTTTTCTAAAGATCTTTGTGGTCATGTACTTCACTTTCACAGAAATTTGACCAATATTGCTCCTTGACTTTTTCGATTACTCTGTTACTATGAGTTTTTGCTCTGTTCTTTTCAGCAATTTTGTCAGGATCTTTTTTATCTTTTAAATATATTTTATAGGCCTGCATCTTTTTTTCTCTTGCTTCTTCACAAGTAGCATGCCACCATAGATTGCCTGCATATTTGTTTGATGCGTCAGAATTGCACCTTGGTATTGAGAGATCAGCTGCATGTTAAACAATATCAACAAAAGTCGCGTAGCGTGCGTCAATGTTATCAGACAATATCTCTTCACAATTGTAAGTAGAGAGTATGTTTTCAAATTTATCCCAAACAGCTTTATTATAATTATATTTTGGGATCTTATCTTTAGCGCAGTTTTGAACGGATTGTTTACCCTTAATGCTAATAATTATTGGCAAATGATCACTACCAAGAGGACCTTTGAATGTAGACCACTCACAGCTTGGAGTTATGGCAGGAGATATAAGCGTTAAATCAATTGCTGTTGCTCGATGGTGTGAAATATCAGGTATTCTTGTTACACTGCCATCATTTAACAGACTCAATGAAGGGTCTACTATATTTCCAACAAAACGATTGTGTGTTACTATTCCGCATTCATTATCCCAAAACGGGGCATGTGAGTTAAAATCACCTGCTATTAACCATTTTTCATGCTGGTCCGGTATAGTGCGAAGCCATTCTGTGTTTTCATTGTCAGGACCTTTTGGCAAATAAATGGAAACAACGTTTAATGTAAGTAATTCGTTGAGTTTCAGTTTTGCTGCACATGCATTAATGGTTTTAACATTCTTTCAAATGGGTGGCTCTACTTCAAAATATACAAATGGGTGGCTCTATTTCAAAACATACAAAATATATAGTGCAGTAGTACAGTAACCCTCCTTGTTTCGTTGTTAGTTTGGAATATTGGAGGGTAATAGAAGTTTCGCAATTTTGTAATGTTTTGTTCAGTTGCGTTTAAAGACTGTAATATTAACACTTGATACGTATGATCTGAGAGATGTTGAATCAGTTCGTGAATATTTGTTGATATTGATCTGCAGTTCCATTGCAATATTTTCAAATTCGAGTATTTCGTCATGCTCTCTGAAGAATGGAAAATGTATTGTCCTCAATAGAAAAAAAACCAGCAACTTTTTATATTTAAAATAGCAAATAATAAAGATAACAAACTGTGTCAATTAGCCAACTAATATAATGGTATTCACAGTAATAAAAAAAATAATTTATGGGATTGTTCTTATGATAGTTAATTGCAAAGTGATGAGATTACAAGATGGCACCTTGTTCAAAACAAAACTAACGGTCAAGAAGGTGCTGGTATTTTGCAAAAAATTATTCCACCCTCTCTCAGAAAGAAATCCCCAGAAAATGGATCAACAGTCACTTAGCACAGCAAATCTGTTCATCCATGAATTGGGAGCGAACAACAGGTCGTCGTAGTACATGGGGAAGGGTCAGGGTGGGTGGTGCTGGAACCTGGTTGCTTTCTTGGGCTTCCTCTAGAACAGGTCTCTCACGTGGTGCCCGATGTTAGCTGCCATCTTACTGGTTCCGAGGAAGGTTGGATGAAGACCAACCTGAAGATGTCGCTGGCTGGTTGGTAGATTGGAATGCCCCACGAAACTGATGTTGTTGAAATCAGCTAGCTGTTGCATGACGAGAGCATTGAACAGTTCTGCTTTGATGTTCACATCTTTGTTTCTGGTAGGGCACACTTTGCTGACTACTACTTTGAGATCAGAATGACTCTTCACAATTGCTTTAATATTTACAACAAAGTCTCTACAGCAGTCTTCAGGAGACTTCTTTTTCAGGTCATTTATTGCTGTGTGGATGACTAGAGCGTCATATTTCATGAGTTTTGTAGAATCCCTTTCAGCCTTGAACATTCTTGGAAGTTCCTCTGTTACATACGCCTTTTTGGATGTTGCTCTGAAGCAGTACGAATTTCCCAACCTCATTCAACGCCTTCTTCCTTGCGCTGAACCCTAAGCGATCTGAAGTGATCAAAGCTAAGTGAATTTTCGTTGTTTCATTCATATCACCTGACGAAGACCTAAGAGGTCGAAACGCGTTGTGTTTTGTCTTGTGACTCGTTTGTCCACGTTCTCTGGGCGGTTCGCTAACATTTATTTAAGAACTCTTGCTATCGATTTTGTTGGCTGTGGAATCGTGTAGAAACAACACCCTAGGCAGATCTGATTTTACGCTCTTCTTGGAAGGTTTTTGTTCTTTGAAATTTTCCCCATGACGTAAGTGGTCGGTCTTTGCTTTTGCGTCATCAGTTCTTTTTTTCTTCAGTCTTCTTTCTACCTTCATCGCATTTCTTTCCTTCTTTCTGTGGATTTTGTTTTGCTGCTGTTCTATGTGGGTGGTTACAGGGTGAGGGCTATTTAGGGGACGATAACAATGTCCCAGCCTTGGCAGCTTCGGCATAAGACGTGCGTTGTTCGGTTTCAGTCTGCGTTTCCGCGTTCTGTAACGATACCTTTTTTCCCTCTAAATTAAAGTGTCTTTTCATCAGTTCGGTTTGCGACTGAATTGTGTCTTCCAGCTTTGATACTTTTTCATTCAGTATCGATAAGGTTCGTTCAAGGAACATAATTCTACTTACAGCTTGTCCATTTTCTTCTTTTTTTGCCATCGCCGATTGACTCTGCACTGTTTTTTCGGGCCCGTCCCAACGGTTGTTGCCGACTGGAAGAGAACTTGCCCTTGTAGAGGAAGACCTCGTCCTTCTGGGGCTGGTTGTTGGGTGTTTCTCATCAGAATGTTCTTTAGCCGTCTTACTAATTAGGTTATTGCTTCTGGATCTAGTCATGTTCTCAGAGATTTTTGCTAAATACTCAGCAGCCTTTAACCTAGTGGTTGACTGTCGCCGCCATTATGTGTGTGTGTGTGTCATATATGTATGTGTAAGTGTATGTATGTTTGTGTTCTTACAAACTGTGCGTATCTGGTTTGGGTGGTACTCCTTCTGTTTAAGGGAGAGAGAGAGAGAGAGAGAGAGAGGGTGTGTGCGTGCGTGCATGCGTGTGGGTGTGTGTGGGTGTGCATGTGTGTGTGCGCGCGCGTGTGTGTGTGCGTGTGCGTGCGTGCGTGCGTCCGTGCGTGCGTGCTTGCATGTCCAACGGACACCTACCCCATCCGGAAATGTCTCCACGTCAGTAAACACAATTTCAGCCACCCTGTCCACGCTCAGTGTGATTGTCTTGGTGATGACGTCACCTCCGTCAGCTGCCCTCGCTTGGCACAGATATTCTCCAGCGTCTTCTTGCGTTGGGTGGTGAATCTCCCGAAACCAGGAGGCGAAGAATTCCGTGTCTTCATGGATCATGTCGGAGTGTGGAGAGACCGGAGAGTGGTCGGCCCTGGTCAGGGTCACTGCAGGTCATCCCCGGCTGCCTGAAACACGTGTCTGGCATTGTCATCCACAGCACATGTGTACCACACACTGCGGACTAGTGCCTACAGCAGATTATCATATACAAGACGCTTATTCAGTGTAGTACAGCAGCGCAGAGCTGAAGTGTAGCCCTATGTAGTCGTTCATTGCACAATAGAGATATGGCACGCTACGGAATAACACCAAATGGCACTTGGCGGTGTAATACAATAAAGCAAACAATAAAAGGTCCCCGTCATAGTAAAGCAAAAAAGAGCCAGCCCCAAACAACGAAGTAGTGGTTCATTTACATAACACAATCCATCTCTGTAGATCAAAGAAATTCGCAGGACAGAGGGCGAAGTGAAGAAGTAGATTGATAAAGCAGGACTCCAGAAGAGAATATACTAAAAATAGTTCACAAAGGAAGATACGTACTTGTATTAAATGTATAGAATAGAATAGAATAGAATAGAATAGAATAGAATAGAATAGAATACCCTGAGCAATATATTACATTGAAATACAAACAAAGCAATACAATAATTATGATGAATCACATTAATATACAACATAATGTAATTACAAAACTGCAAAGAACTGAGCACAACATGACACATTAGAGAGTTCTGATCAGACCACATAATAGTGTTATACATTACCGCACATGAAAGAACACAATTGGACACTCTGTTGTCTTCATAACATTTTCTTTCTTCCCATTTCCTTCGTCCAGGTCTCTTTGGTTCCACAAAACCAACAAAATTCTCAGGGAAAGGGCCTGCTTGGCCCTCTGGATAGAAGACAACCAACTGCACAACGAGGAGCATATTCACAAGACAGCCTTGGGAGCAGCCAGCATAATGCAACAGTTGAATTGTTGCATATCCCCCTGTCCTTTGTGGGGAGTAAGGCATGTGAAGAAGTTGGGTCACATTGTCATTTGAATGGTCGGTCTGTGTGAGCTGGATGTCGGATATTTCCTCGGGCATTTCAATGTTGGGTATGAACCTGAACTCATCCACTATGTTCCTCTCGGTGTTGGATTTCAGATACAACTCGTCATGTTGTGTATATACCCTTCTCCTTCCCACCGGCTTCGTTGATTATGTTAAACTTGATGTCGACGTCACTTCCAGGATTGTAGAGGATTTTGTTTCCGGGTTCAACATTCACCTGGAAGTTGGGGACAAGGACATTGTTAGGACTGTCTTTGTCCAGTTTAAGAGAGATGGAGACGTGGTAGTTAGACTTAAGTAGGAAGTCGATGCCTAAGTAGGCAGATTCATTGTTTTGGGGTTTGTTCCTCTCTAGGGTGACTGCACCATAGTCGTGATGCTCAATCGGTTCTGCCTTTGTGTTACCTGTAACATAGATTAGTGACAGATTGTGCAAAGTATTCCCGGATTATGTGATTTTTTTCTTATTTCCCAAATGGCTGTACAAGCCCTAATAACTATTTAACGAACGTTTCGCACCTCGTGTCTAGTCTAACTGTTATTTGTTAAGTATAAGAATATTTAATCCAGCGTATTTGTGAAAACTGTCTTCGTTCAAACCAAAACTACTACATGACGGTTTACGAAACAAGCTTATTAGTTTGTGTCTATCATTAACCGAGACATGGTTTCTATCTGTCGTCTTTTTTCTGTATCTGTATGTTGTCAGCTACAAATTCGCCAACCCACATGAATAGGCTCCTGTCAGTGTTTATATTATCATCATTATAACGTGTTGTTCTGTGTTGATAGTTCTATCAACACATCAACCCAGTTTCAAACAACAGCCCTATTCATTTACAACAGAATAAAGATTTGTTAGTGTCATGTAGCATTATATTGATAGGCTTGTGATAATAACTATTGGCGTTGCTATTATTATAATCAACTTTTTTCTGCTTCTCTTTCATCATCATCATCATCATTATCATTATCATCATCATCATCATCATCATCATCATCATCATCATCATCATCATCATCATCATCATCATCATTTCTTCTTCTTCTTCTTCTTCTTGTTATTATTATTATTATTATCATCATCATCATTACCACCATTATCGTCATCATCATCATTATTACTGTTATTACCATTATTATTATTATCATTAATATTAATATTATTATTATTATTTATTATTATTATCAATATAACCAGCAGCAGCAACAGTACAGTTATCATTGTTATTATTATCATTACTGTTATTCATATTACTATCATTGCTATTATTATTATTATTATTATTATTATTGTTATTATTATTATTATTGTTATTATTACTGTTATTGTTATTGCTCTTGTTAGTGTTGTTGTTGCTGTTCTTAAAGTAATTGTTATCATTATTATCATAATATCATCATCATCATCATCATTGTTATAACGTATTCGTATTATTATCGTCTTTATTATTATCATATTCATATTCATCACACACAAACACTCACACATAAACACACACACACGCACGCACGCACGCACGCGCGCGCGCCACACACACACACACACACACCACACACACACACACACACACACACACACACACACACACACACAAAACACACACACACACACACACACACACACACACACACATACACACACACACAACACACACACTTGGAGACTGGAGATCGTTGAAGAGTTGTTATAGGTCTGTGAGGACCAGAGAACTTTGTTTATGCAAAAGATTTGTGTATGTGGCACTGTGGTTGCGAATTGAAGAAACAGTTGTTGTTGTTGCTTTTTGAGTCCGTGAGGACCTGATGATTTAAGTTTGACAAACAGGCTGGACTACCTTTTTATAATGAAAACGAATTCGTATGTAAATAGTATAAACAATTTAGTTGTAATTAAAAAGGGGTACATTCTTTTGTTGTCTGATCCGTTGTTTAGTCGACGTAACGTGAGCAAGAGTCTGGCACATGGAAACTTAAATGAGAACTATAATGACAGAGTACAGTGTGTAGAAAGACTTGACCATATAACTATAATGACAGACTACAATGTGTAGAAAGACCTGACCATAGAACTATAATGACAGAGTACAATCTGAAGAAAGACCTGACCATAGAACTATAATGACAGAGTACAATGTGTAGAAAGACCTGACCATATAACTATAATGACAGAGTACAATGTGTAGAAAGACCTGACCATAGAACTATAATGACAGACTACAATGTGTAGAAAAGACTTGACCACAGAACTATAATGACAGAGTACAATGTGTAGAAAGTCCTGACCACAGAACTATAATGACAGAGTACAATGTGTAGAAAGACTTGACCATATAACTGTAATGACAGAGTACAAATTGTAGAAAGACCTGACCATAGAACTATAATGACAGAGTACAATGTGTAGAAAGACCTGACCATATAACTATAATGACAGAGTACAATGCGTAGAAAGACCTGACCATAGAACTATAATGACAGACTACAATGTGTAAAAAGACCTGACCATAGAACTATAATGACAGACTACAATGTGTAGAAAGACCTGACCATAACTATAATGACAGAGTACAATGTGTAGAAAAACCTGACCATAGAACTATAATGACAGACTACAATGTGTAGAAAGACCTGACCATAGAACTATAATGACAGACTACAATGTGTAGAAAGACCTGACCATAGAACTATAATGACTGACTACAATGTCTAGAAAGACCTGACCATAGAACTATAATGACAGACTACAATATGTAGAAAGATCTGACTACAGAACTATAATGACAGACTACAATGTGTAGAAAGACCCAACCATAGAACTATATTGACATAGTACAATGTGTAGAAAGTTGACCATAGAACTATAATGACAGACTACAATGTGTAGAAAGACCTGACCATAGAACTATAATGACAGAGTACAGTGTGTAGAAAGACCTGACCATAGAACTATAATGACAGACTACAATGTGTAGAAAGATCTGACCACAGAACCATAATGACAGACTACAATGTGTAGAAAGATCTGACCACAGAACTATAATGACAGACTACAATGTGTTGAAAGACCGTCCATAGAACTATTATGACAGAGTACAGTGTGTAGAAAGACCTGACCATAGAACTATAATGACAGACTATAATGTGTAGAAAGACCTGACAATAGAACTATAATGACAGAGTACAGTGTGTAGAAAGACCTGACCATAGACCTATAGTGACAGAGTACAATGTGTAGAAAGACCTGACCACAGAACTATAATGACAGACTACAATGTGTAGAAAGATCTGACCACAGAACTATAATGACAGACTACAATGTGTTGAAAGACCCGACCATAGAACTATAATGACATAGTACAATGTGTAGAAAGACTTGACCATAATATGAGAACTGTAATGACAGAGTACAATCTGAAGAAAGACCTGACCATAGAACTATAATGACAGACTACAATGTTTAGAAAGACCTGACCATATAACTGTAATGACAGAGTACAATCTGAAGAAAGATCTGACCATATAAACTATAATGACAGAGTACAATGTGTAGAAAGACCTGACCATAGAACTATAATGACAGAGTACAATGTGTAGAAAGACCTGACCATAGAACTATAATGACAGACTACAATGTGTAGAAAGACCTGACCATATAACTATAATGACAGACTACAATGTGTAGAAAGACTTGACCATATAACTATAATGACAGAGTACAATCTGAAGAAAGACCTGACCATAGAACTATAATGACAGACTACAATGTGTAGAAAGACCTGACCATAGAACTATAATGACAGAGTACAATCTGAAGAAAGACCTGACCATAGAACTATAATGACAGACTACAATGTGTAGAAAGACCTGACCATAGAAGTATAATGACAGAGTACAATGTGTAGAAAGACCTGACCATATAATGACAGTGTACAGTGTGTAGAAAGACTTGACCATATGAGAACTATAATGACTTAGTACAATGTGTAGGAAGACTTGACCATAAGAGAACTATAATGACATAGTACAATGTGTAGAAAGACCTGACCATATGAGAACCATAATGACAGAGTACAATGTGTAGAAAGACCTGACCATATGAGAATCATAATGACTTAAATACAATCTGTAGGAAGACCTGACCATATGAGAACCATAATGACTTAGTACAATGTGTAGAAAGACTTGACCATATGAGAACTATAATGACATAGTACAATGTGTAGAAAGACCTGACCATATGAGAACCCATAATGACGGAGTACAATGTGTAGAAAGACCTGACCATATGAGAACTATAATGACAGAGTACGGTGTGTAGAAAGACTTGACCATATGAGAACTATAATGACAGTGTACAATGTGTTGAAAGACTTGACCATATGAGAACTATACTCACATAGTACAATGTGTAGAAAGACTTGACCATATGAGAACTATAATGACTTAGTGCAATGTGTGGGAAGACTTTACCGTATGAGAACTATAATGACATAGTACAATGTGTAGAAAGACTTGACCATATGAGAACTATAATGACTTAGTGCAATGTGTGGAAGACTTTACGTATGAGAACTATAATGACATAGTACAATGTGTAGAAAGACTTGACCATATGAGAACTATAATGACTTAGTGCAAATTGTGAAGACTTTACCGTATGAAGAACCATAATGACATAGTACAAAGTGTAGAAAGACTTGACCATATGAAAAAATATACTCACACAGTACAATGTGTAAAAAAGATTGAGCATATGTGAACTATAATGACATAGTACAATGTGTAGAAAGACTGGACCAATGAGAACTATAATGACAGTCTACAATGTGTAGAAAGACCTGACCATATGAGAACTATAATGACAGAGTACCCATGTGTAGAAAGACTTGACCATATGAGAACTATAATGAGACACAATGTGAGAAAGACTTGACACATATAAGAACTATAATGAGACTACAATGTGTAGAAAGACCTGACCATATGAGAACTATAATGACAGACTACAAGAACTATAATGACAGACTACAATGTGTAGAAAGACCTGACCATATGAGAACTATAATGACAGAGTACAATGGTAGAAAGACTGACCATATGAGAACTATAACTCACATAGTACAATGTGTAGAAAGACTTGACCATAGAGAACTATAATGGCAGAATCGAAATGAAATGAGGTAGGGAACAGTAACGATAAACAGTAAACAAGTGGGGTATTTTTTGCTCCCACAAGAAACCTAACACAGAGTAACTTTTATTCAATACTGGCACAGCCTTTTAAACTGAATAAAGTCAAACAAATACATAGACGAACAATCTAATAGTGGGGAAAAACAAGCGCAGGCCAACAAGTGAACTGTGTCATATAATGCCATGGCAAAGATTTGGACTTAAGAAGGGAAGGGGAGTTTGAAGATGGAGAAACTGGGAACAGAAATTAAGAAATATGTTACAGATATGAAAACTCTTCACTACCTGCGAAGGAACCATCGCAATCCCTTTGAGGCAAATATATTTGTATTGCCTGCTCCGAGGCCTTTCGTCCGCTGGGTCGAACTCATCAGGAGACACGCCACCCGCCCAGATTTACACATGTGGAAGAGAGAGAGAGAGTGGATGGGAAGAGAGAGAAATAGAGAGAGAGAGAGAGAGAAGAGAGACAGAGACAGAGACAGAGACACAGAGAGAGAGAGAGAGAGAGCTGAACTAACTGAAGTGTTATTCAGTAAGACCCATCATAGACTGAGAGAGAGAGAGAGAGAGAGAGAGAGAGAGAGAGAAGAGAGAGAGAGAGAGAGAGAGAGAGAGAGAGAGATGAACTGATGGATGTGTTATTCAGTAAGGCCCATCATAAATATGAGTGAGCAAGAGAGAATCTAATTTGAGGATTTATGTGTGCAACATTTAGTTTCAAAAGACTGCATCAAGGTAGAAAACATAACAGATAGGTTTGTGTTGTTTGCTTTGCATTAGTTTGTACTAGATGCTTACTGGTGACTAACAGCATCGTCATTTGAATACCTGACCGTCACTCACTTTGAAGCCTGTAGGAAACCTCGGGCTTTTCGGGTGAAACGTAGCACACAGTCACCTTGTACAATGTGTCTGTCTCCTCCTTCATCACGGCTGTGATGTGCAATTGACTGGCTACCTGTGGAAAATGGTAAATATTTGTGTGTCAGAAAGCGAACATGTATTTGAGACATCTGTCCTCAGACACTGGAAGATAGTAAGCTGCACAAGCAGTGAGAAAGGACTGTGCTAAAAATAGAACACGATAAGGTGTAAAAGTAATCGAAACTGACTTGCTATGCAAAGAAGCAACACAAATCTTTCTCCAAGAAAACAGTTGCCTGGCAATCATCATCCCGTGTTTTTTGTTGTTGTTGTTTTTCATCTTTCATTCTTTATCTCCAAAAAGGAATACAGGTCAACAATCTTTTTAACATCGAAATGTTTTTGACTCAAAACTCTGATAACTTAAAAACTATTTCATGATATATATATATATATATATATATATATATATATATATATATATATATATATATATATATATATATAATATATATATATATATATAGAGAGAGAGAGAGAGAGAGAGAGAGAGAGAGAGAGAGAGAGAGAGAGAGAGAGATCAGTAATATAAAATGCCTAAAACAATTTTATAAGTGCTCAACCCCTTGGGGAGCAACATTAGTTAAAACAAGTAAAAAGAGGAATCTTAAAACTATCTACAAGCCGCTAGAAACAAATTTGTAGATAGTTTTAAGATTCCTCTTTTTACTTGTTTTAACTATATATATATATATATATATATATATATATATATATATATATATATATATAATATATATATATATATATATATATATATATATATATATATATATATCGCCAAGGGAGAGTAAAGATCATGGAAGATAAAGCTGGATTTTTTAAAATCTAGATAAAGTATGTCTTGATACAGAAAATACTTATTAACAAAACACGAATTATATGTCGCATTTATTGATTTCCAGAAAGCATACGATTCATTTAACAGAAACGTTCTATGGAGTGTTCTGAGGAATAATGACATAAATGGGAAGTTGTATGCAGCTGTTCATGGAATGTCTGAGTCTGTTCTCGCGTGAGTTCGAGAGAGAAGAGCTTCTACAGATTATTTCATCTGCCCATGGGGAGTGACACAAGGGTGTCTACTTATAACACTGTTGCTCACTTTTTTTTTTAAGGAATTAGCAAAAGAGATGTCAGCAACAAAAACATTGAAATTGAAATGTTACCTGGTACTATTGATCCATTTCTAATGCTTTTCGCTGATGATATTATCCTCCTAGAAGAGACACCTGTTGGTTTGCAAAATAAACTGGATACAGTGAAAAAGGAATCAGGTTGGTTAAAACCAGGAACCTATATAAAACTAATGTAACAGCTCATAGAAATCCTTAACAAAAAATGAAAGATAGTTTTATGGTGGAGTAGAAATTAAAGTAACACCAGCTGCCGTGGCGAAGTGGTTAGCGTCGCGGACTCCTGGCTGGGAGGTCGTGGGTTCGAATCCCATCAGAGTCATGTGGGCTTTTCTGCCCCGACCGGCTCCTACCCAGAGCTGAGTTTGCTGCGGACTCAGTTGGGAAGACTGGGACCACACAGTCGAGTTTCATCCACTAAATGGATGCGTTTCTGAGAGTGTTGCTCAAATTTCCTGACCAACACTGCAGATACCTGTATCTCTCGGGCCTGGTTGACGCCGGGATATATGAAAGGAAGCGTAGAGTATAGTACAGCTCTGTCATGTAGTCTCAGACCGAAACGGAAATACGTAGCATCATCTTAATCATCCTCATTCTCCTCGATCAGCATAAAAAAAATTGTCTCAAATTCTTTGGCCCTTCATGCCCAGCTCTCATGGTGAATTCAATTTCGATGTCCTCTCCACGTCCGTGGTCTTGGTTTGGTTCCGTCGGGGTCACTGGTATCGGCGGGTCCATGGGGGCTGTCGTTGGACGGACGTGGTGGCGCCCTCTGGAGGGAGAGCTCACTCACGCCGCCTCCGCTACTAAACAATTATTGTGGTCAGTAGGGGGCTTAGTAGGTGGTGTCCTGCGTGTGTTAGATCAGAATAGGCACCACTGAACACCACCAAAGTGACTCGGCAGCAGTGCAGTGTCTCCTCCGGTGGGTTGCCTCTTGACGACTTGACATTGACTGCTCCCTGTGGATTGCCGATGCTGGGGTTGCGGCGGGGCCGACCGGGCTGTGGCTGTGGACGGGGTGTCGGAATGAGCGGCGTGGGTGCACTGCCTCTGAGGTGGCCCAGAGGTTGGGACAGCAAAAAGAAAAAAAAAAAAAAGAAAAGAAAAAAAAGATTAAAGTAACAAGTGGCTATAAATACCTTGGGATGATTTTTACAACAAAATCAAGCTTGAGGAAGTGTTGACTTAAGACATGCAGAAAAGGAAAGAGAAGAGTCACTGATATTTTGAGAAATATGAAAAAATGAACTCAAAAATAATGTAAGTCTTTTTTTTGGAAATAATTCGATTCTCAGATGCAGCCTGTTTTGACATATGCATCAGAGGTCTGGAAAAAGTTCATATCTACGCGATAAAGCGCATTATCGACACACCCTTTCACCCATTAAATAGAGTAATTTGTGGCGAAAGTAGACGATACCCACTCTTCTTTGTAAATTATTTGAGGTGTATTGAATACTGGTTGAAAATAGTAAATCTTTGAACGACCAGACTCTGCAGATAGGCCTATAAAATGCTCTGCAGATAGGCCTATAAATGCTCTGCAGAGAGGCAGATAGGCCTATAAAATGCTCTGCAGATAGGCAAATAGGCCTATAAAATGCTCTGTAGATAGGCAGATAGGCCTATAAAATGCTCTGCAGATAGGCCTATATAAATGCTCTGCAGATAGGCAGATAGGCCTATAAAATGCTCTGCAGATAGGCCTATAAAATGCTCTGCAGATAGGCAGATAGGCCTTATAAAATGCTCTGCAGATAGGCAGATAGGCCTATAAAATGCTCTGCAGATAGGCAGATAGGCCTATAAAATGCTCTGCAGATAGGCCTATAAAATGCTCTGCAGATAGGCCTATAAAATGCTCTGCATATAGGCAGATAGGCCTATAAAATGCTCTGCAGATAGGCAGATAGGCCTATAAATGCTCTGCAGATAGGCAGATAGGCCTATAAATGCTGCAGATAGGCCTATAAAATGCTCTGCAGATAGGCAGATAGGCCTATAAAAATGCTCTGCAGATAGGCAGATAGGCCTATATAAATTGCTGCAGATAGGCAGATAGGCCTATAAAATGCTCTGCAGATAGGCAGATAGGCCTATAAAATGCTCTGCAGATAGGCAGATAGGCCTATAAAATGCTGCAGATAGGCAGATAGGCCTATAAAATTCTCTGCAGATAGGCAGATAGGCCTATAAAATGCTCTGCAGATAGGCAGATAGGCCTATAAAATGCTCTGCCGATAGGCCTATAACATGCTGCAGATAGGCCTATAAAATTCTCTGCAGATAGGCAGATAGGCCTATAAAATGCTCTGCAGATCGGCAGATAGGCCTATAAAATGCTCTCCAGATAGGCCTATAAATGCTCTGCAGATAGGCAGATAGGCCTATAAAATGCTCTGCAGATAGGCAGATAGGCCTATAAAATGCTCTGCAGATAGGCCTATCAAATGCTGCAGATAGGCCTATAAAATGTTCTGCAGATAGGCCTATAAAATGCTCTGCAGGTAGGCCTCCTATAAGATGCTAATGCTGTTAAGAAAACGACAGAGAATGGTTTTGGTATATTTTGATAGTCACAAGGTGTCGGTGATAATGCAAAATTCATTTCTGAATTCAAGGACCATTTGATTTGCACTTACAGACAAAACCGGCATGCTGACATGGATGGAATTGATAAGCACGACTGGTTTATTTCATTTCAAAGTAATCTTGAAGCAGAGTAGTATCTTCGAATTGTAATACACAAATGGGATGAATATAGCTTAACAAATATCGAACCAGATCCCTTGGTCTTAATACAAACTAAAATTGTCTAACTCAATGAGACAGTGTGTGTGTGTGTGTGTGTGTGTGTGTGTGTGTGTGTGTGTGTGTGTGTGTGTGTGTGTGTGTGTGTGTGTGTGTGTGTGATTTGTTGATATTTTGATATCAGTTATGTATTGGAGTGTGTGTTTCTTTTTTCAGTCGTTGTTGTGTGATATTACTCATAATACCACCTTGCCAATGGGGCTTTTCGGTAATGGCAATAAGACTGTGTCAGTTTTAGTATCATCCCCTCTACCTATCTGTCTGTCTGCCTGTCTGTCTATCTATCTATTGTTCTATCTATTTATATTGACATGCACAGAAAAGTCCCTCAAAAATTAGCCCTCCAGTGCACTGAAGAAGTGCAAAGATATAAACAACGGTTATCAAATGCAAAGTCCATGTTTTAAACAGATGATATACTTGAAAACTTACACATTAATAGAGGGAACAATTAAGTAGTGGGGGGGGGGGGGAGACAAGTGCAGGCTAAAAATTATTCAGTCATTATAGTGATGATTTTGCAAAGATCCGAACTTTTAGAAAGGAAAAAAAATGGTGGATTATATTATAAATATGACACCTTTCACTAGCTGCCTAAGGGAACCATCGTAATCCCTCTCAAAGGCAGATCTATTTGTATTGTCTGCTCCTAGGCCTCTCGTCTGCTGGATCGGACTCATCAGGGAGAAACGGCTGGTTGTGTCTATGCTCTTGGTGTCAAATAGAGACACACCACAGTCCATAATTCTGTGGTGTTCTCACCACCAAGGGTTCAAAAACGAATCCAACAGCACCCCCAAAGCAGCCAGCGAAGGGTAGTAAATGGAACAAAACGAAAGTGTATAGAGGAAAAAAGTTGCTGAAAAACTAAAAGCATTATGCAAACATTATAAAATGTAGGGGACATCTTTGAGCCTATGCTTGAGGATCCATTCAAGGATGCAAGGGAGATCAAAGATATGGAACAGTCTGAGTGGTCAGCTGTGCTGTTCAATAACCCAAGCATTGTGAGTAGCTACGAATTGTACAGAACAGCCTTTACTTGGATCTCCTAAGAGATGCATTCTCCCACTGATTGACCAAACAATATAATGCTGAACAATTAAGTAGTGGGGGAAAACAAGTGCAGGCTAACAATTCTTCAGTCATTAGAGTAATGATTTTGCAAAGATCTGAACTTTTAGAAAGGAAAAAAAATGAAGATAAAAGAAATGGGGGAATACATTATAAATATGAGAAACCTTTCACTAGCTGCCTGAGGGAACCATCGTAATCTCTCTCGAAGGCAGATCTGTTTGTATTGCCTGCTCCTAGGTCTTTCGTCCGCTCGAGACGGAGAATTAATACAGATAATAAAGAAAAGGGAACTGAAGAAGTAAGAACATACAGGGCAGTAATAGGAAAACAATAGTAGAGAACTATAAAACACGGGGTCTAGCTCAACCGGTCTCAACTAGTTTCGACCGGTTGACTCTAGACCCCATGTTTTATAGTTCTCTGACAAGTAAGACTTCAATAACCAAAAAATAACGATTTTTTACAAACAAACATACTGTGTAGGGTTATCCGTTTTCAATACTAATTTACTAAACTTTTCAGATTTCAGTTTTTGTTTAATCCTGTGTTTTTCCTGGTCATTTTCAATAACATCATTTTCACGCATACATTCATCAAATGCGTCTCTGTCTTTCATGTGAAATAAAACTACAGTCTTTAACTGTTCTCTAAAGTCTTTTAAACCGAGTTATATTTCTGACATAAAATCCACACACTTATCCCAGCATGTCTTCCACTGAAAGCTAGTTTCGACAAAGCGTTTCTTTTTTTAACTATGTCTCTTTCTGCCGAACAGTCATCTATAATAAATAGTGTCTGCGTTCCTTAAAAAATTTATAAAAGTATTCTAAACACTCACTTAGCTTATTGCTAGGATCAACTAAATATATGTCATTATCTGCCCATATAAACCTTCTATCATAATATGCTTTGTTAAATTCAAGCGTTGGACAGAAAATCACAATATGATGCATAATTATAACGATAAACTGTTTGTAATAGGTTGAGGACAAATATTGTTTTCCCACAACCAGTTTGCCCACAAATTAATGAACAATGAGGGGTTTTTGTCATAAAGTTTAACTGCTCCATAGTTTTATAACAGAACTTAATCTAATCCAGTTATTATTTTTATCATGCTCTCCGTCAAAACCTGTTCAGTATTATAAAATCCTATGAGGCCTAAATGTGTAAGATTAATCCAATTTAGTTCTGTAAGATTGTTTCTATTTAGACTAATATTGATTTTGTTGCTTGTTGTTATGACCTTAATATCCTCACCATTGTGAAGAATGACAACGGTAACTTTAAGTTTTTCACGTCTAAGTTTTGCCAGCTAATTAGAATTCCTTTTAGAAGGACGTCACTAACGCCCACAACCCCATCCCTCCTTTATCTTTTAAGACAGAAATTTCAAATATCATTGTGAACGCATCTCCTAATTTCATTTGCGGAATGAACTGTAATTTTGTAGAAGCATCCTTTAAAACCGTTTCTCTTCTGTGGAGGATGTACTGTTTATTCCCATACGGCTTTATTTCAATCTCTTTCCGACTATTGTCGTCTGCATAAGACTTACATGTAAAGGGCCAGAGTTGAATGCTTTTCTGAACTTTTTTGACGGCCAAAAATGTAAATGGGCTTATGAATTCAAATTTTAGCCCCATTCAAAATTTGGGTTTTAAAAGTCCCTTTGAGGTGGTTTTCGAAATTTTTATTCTAAGGGCCCAAAATTATTTGTTCTAGATTGCGCGCTGTTCTGTTTGGGAAAAACTTTTTGCTGCCCCAACCTCTTTGCGTTTATAATCACATTTTAGTGTACTAAAAAACCTAAAAGCACCTTCTCCCTTTCTGTTAAAAATTCCAAAACGTCGAAAGGTCTTTTTTTTTTTCTAAAGGGTTTATACACCTTCAGGCGTTAATTAACTCCGGTTTCTTCTGGCCCCGCGACATTTTTTAGTCAGTTTATTATTTTATTTCCAAAACAATGTGGGTTTAACTTTTAGTTTTCCCCCGTTTTGTCTTTTTTTTTTATTTTAAATGATCCGACCCCCCCACAAACTAATTTTTTTAAACTGAAAATTGGGAATTTTAAAATTTTAATAATCGCATATGCGTTTTCCCCTGGGGAAGACCCTTTTAAAAATTTGGGGGCCCTTTCCCACATGAAATTTTTATCAGGGCTTAGCTCGCCCAAAAAACATAGAGTAAGAATTTTAATGCAAGTTGAGCGGATTTCCCCCCCCTTTAAAGTAGTTTTTCTGGGTAACTCAAAATCTTGATTTTTGCTGCCCCAAACTTTTAGCTAGCTCTTTATCAAAATAGAAACCCTGTTTTTCTTCAGGCTTGAATGTAACTTTTTTTCAATTGCATTGTTAAGTTGAGAGTAATTAAAATTTAAATCATTGCTTTTTTAGTGGCAAACCCGTAATAACCTTCAGGTTTTGTAACTGGCTAACTTTGGCCCCTGTTTTGTAATTTTTTGAATTTTTTTTTTTTATTTTTTAGTAATTTTTTAACCATACGATTTGAAAAAAAATTTCGTGGAGTGCCCCCTTTTTTGGTTCCACTTGTTATAATGATGTTCTAAAAAGAAGGAGGTTTGAGTTGTTATGTTAAAAAAATTTTTTTTAAACGAAATAAAAAGGTCGTTTAAATTATGATGCAAATTTCTGTGGGGCCCGCACTAAAATTTTAAAAAATAACAACTGATACTCTTGTCATTTTGTGACCGATGACCCCTTTTATAAAAAGGGAGTCCCCTTAAAGCGTTTTCTTCCCCCCCCTTTTAAAAAAGACACACCCCAAAAGTGTGGTTCGTCATCCAATGCAGTTTTTCGAACCAGTTAAACTTTGTGTGTTTTGTGATCAACCGGGTGTGGGTTTCGTTGTGATCATTTAAATCACCCTGTTCCTTTTGGGTGAGGTCAGTGTACAGTTTTTTTTTTATTACACCTTCAGACGTTTTTGACTGAACTGCAAGCACCTTACCAAATGCAAACCGTTTAACCCATTCAGCACAGAATAGACATGAAGGTTTTTGAAAGGTCTGTAACGAATTTAATTTTAATTTTAAAGACGGGATTTAGCAAAAGTTGGTCTTAAATCGGGTCTAGGCACCCCTTATTTTTGGGGCGGCCGAAAGTAATTTGAGGCACCCTCCTTACAAATTTTCTCTTCAGGACGGGTGTTCACCCTGGGTCAAAAGAGCAAGGCTAAAAAATTGGACAAATTTATCTTGAACTCTGGGGGCCTTTAACTGGAGCGGGAAAAGTACGAAAAAAACGTTCTATTCGTACTTACGTTTGGTTTTTGCTAGGCTCGCAAGCAAAAAGGGAATCGAGCATAATGATTTTTTGGTTTGGATGCACAAAAAAAAACTTAGCAAATTTGAGGACCCCTTTAATTTTACAATTGATTTGCCTTCAGTTTTTAAAAGGACCAAAAATTTTTTTAAAATAGCAAGATCGAAAGTAGACTTTCGTTGGCATGGTTTATCGCACCTTCGCCCTCAGATCCAGGTGGGAATAAAAATAAATACAACAATGAATCATTATGGAGGAAATTAAAACAGAAGGTGGGGCAAAACGAAAAAAAATTCTGAGCTGTAATTTTGAAACAATAAAAAAAACCCCAAAGTTATGTATCAACCCCTAGGTCCAAAGCCTAAAGCCCTTTTGAAGAAGTTAAAAAAAGTAATGCCCAGGATATGAAAAGACAGCGCTAGTTGTTGGATTAAGGGCCCTGGGTTTTACTTGGTTTATTTACTAAAATTTAACCCAAAACTATTAAGAGAACAAAACCCCATAAGGCTGGCCTAAATCAAACTATTTGTTGATAGACAAAAGCCAGTAACGATACCCCCTAATTCCAGGAAAAGAGTTATAGCTTTACTGGTTATTTTTTTAAAAAAACTCGCAAGATGATAAAGCTTTTTTTTTTTCCCCATGATTTTAGGAGTGGCGTGGAGACGAACTTTGCCTCCCCCACCGCCCGTAATAGCCTCCCCAACGTACTTTTTGCAAATCCAAAGGCCGTTATAACGTTTGCTAATGTAAACCCCCGCTCTCTAAACAGCTTTTGTATTCTTTTTTGCAGCTTTTGTGTTTATATAAAATTCTTTGGATAGTTTCTCTTATTCTGATTTTGGGTTGAAAAATTGGTTCGGTTAGTGGGGACGCCGCTTTTGTCTTGTGCTTTTCTTTTTAAGTCTTTTGTCTTTGGGTTATTCTTTTTTTTAACCCCAGACCCAAAGTTGGGTCATACCCCTCAACGAGTTTTTTTTTTCCTTTTTATCCTTTCTTTTCATCCAGTCTTGCAAAAATTGTCTGTAATTCACCTCTAATTTTTTTACAGCATGTTTTATGCCTCAAATTTTGGGGGTTTGGGGGTCAAAAATTGTTTTTTTAAGCGTTTCTTCTGAAAAACTGGTTTCTGCTTTTCTATTCATTTGTTTTTTGCCCGTATTTTGGGAAATTAAAACTTGAAAGTTCTATGTTTTGGGGAACTGTTTGGGGGTTCTTGTTGCTGTTTTGAAGTTTAGCAGCTGCTTCTCTATGTGTTTTGGTGGTTTAGCAACTGCTTCCCCATCTATTTTGGTGGTTTACAATCCAAGGGATTTCGATCTTCCGCCCAAGTTTTTGTTAAGGGTTGTTGCCTTTAAACTTTGTTTGGGCTGTTTATGTGTTAAAATGAAAAAGTTGTTCTCGGTCGGGGCCCCTTTTTTTCAAACAAATGGCCTCTTTTAGTTCAAAATCTTTTTGGGTCTTAAAACCGGGGTTTTATTCTAATTTTGTAAAATGCTCGACCGCATTTTGTTAATTCATGCCCCAATGAGACGTTGAGCGATGTTTTTATAAGGAGCCGTTTTTATCACCCTGTTTCTCCGATTTTAAAAAAGCTAAAAACTTCATAGTTAATTCCCGCCTGTTTTTAATAAAAACTTTTTTTTTTGTTTTATAAAAAATGTCACAAATAATGGCTCGATTCTCAACCGCTAGAAGACTGAAAGAGCCCTGGCGTGAAGGGAAAAAAAAACGGGTATACTGTTCCCAAAAAAAAACCCTCTACTATTGTGCGGATAAAATTTTTTATGTTTGATTTCCGCCCAGGGGGAGATGGATTGTGCCAGGCTTGCGCGATTATTTCAAAATAAAAATCAAATCAGAAAAAAGGGCCCAAACGGACAGTTGTCCCGAATTTTGGGGGGGGCAATCGTTTTGAAAAATTTTTATAAAACTTTTAGGGGAAAAAAAGTTTATTTTCTTTACACAATGCAGACATATTTTTAACCTATTTGATCTTGGCTAACCCCGAATGAAAAAGGGGATCTTTCATTCAAGGAAACGAAAATGAAAAAAGCACTAAAATTAGAATAGACGCGAAATTCCTGAGTGCTAAAAGAAGCAAAAAGGCTTTAGCGGGGGTTATGCGTATGGTAACCTTTTTATCCCCCCTTGATTTTGGTTTTTAAAAAGCGCATGCCCCATATTTCAAGGAGGTTAAAAAGAAGATTGGCATTGAACTAAATTTTAAAGAATCAAACGCGTTATTTTGTCTCAGACACCGAAGCAAATACAGGGATTTCTGCATCTCGTTGAGTTTGACGTTGTTGCAACCTATTACAGAGCTAAATTTAGCACCAATAAAGTCAAGATTGCAATTATTACGAAAGAGTGCATCATCTTTTTAACATACCCAAAGCAGGGCGACACTATATGGAATTTTAGTTTTAGTGCCGAGCGAATCGCTTAAGGGATTTTTTTGCTGTGGAAGATGAAAAACCCTTCAAAAGACAAACTGAAAATTTTGTTAATCCCAAAAAACGAAAGTGCAATGACAATGGGGGCAGAAACCAAAAATTACGCTAGGGGTTAAACCTTATCTTATTTTTATTAAAAAAGAAAAATGTTTGGGGCGGGGGTGTAGAAATCCAAAAATTGACCCTTTTGGGTTTAAAAGTTACTTTTTCACGCGTTGACTTGTCATTATTTAACAAAAGAAATACGGTTTTGGGATTGACCTAAAAGGGCAACAGAGGATAATGAGTTGCTGGAAATGGGAGAGAGGTTTAAAAACATAAACATTTAAATGATAAAAAAAAAGAGGCCCACAAACCACTTAAGTGTATTTTTTTTTTATTATATGATGCGAGCGAATATTTAAGTAACGAATTACAAAGTACACTTACTAAATTACTTTTTTTATTTTTTAAAAAGATGTTGTTGCGTTTTCCAAAAGTCTACAAAAGCCAGAGTTTCCCAAAAAAAAAGGTAGTAGAAACCCCGAAGTAAAAAACCTTTAAATTTAAAAAAACATTACCAAAAAGCAACAAAAATAGAGCGGACCTTTCAAAAAAACAGCAAAGCAAAAAAAGGTTTCTGCTGCCCTTTAGCTGTTACCCAGTTAATATGGGCTTCGACTATTAGGCTGCTTTAGTGGAAAGAGTGTAGGCCTCTTGCATCGGCTTTGGCGCACCGGAGCTTTACCTCTAGGCATTTGTCTTTGCTCTGGCTGTGTTTTATTAGTGTAGGGGCTGCTAGAAAAAAAAAAAAAAACTAAACTCCAAAAGCCAAAAGCTATGGGTTTAACTAAAAAACAGCTAAAATTGCTCTTTAAATTATAATAAATAAAGCCTAGTGATCAAACATCAGGAGAAGGGTTTAGCCGTTTTTAGGCTGTTTTATGACTAAAAAGAAAAAGTTTGATCTTCAAAGAAAGGCGAGGGAAAATTTTTTCAACAGCCCGACAACCCCAGATAAAAAAGGAATGTTTAAAAAAGTAAAAAAACATTAAACTTGCTTAAAAAAGTCACATTAAAAACGCCAAAGGGTGTTTTACTTTAGTTTATGATCTAAACAAAAAGACCATCGATATTGATTAAATTTTTTTTTTTATTTAAAATAAAAATTTTGAGTTAGAAAAGAAACTCAGCAGGATAAGTATATGAAGGTCCAGACGAATTGTTTGAACAATGAAAAAGATTTATCAAGAGCATGAATGAATTGATTTAGAAAATCATTAACCAGCAAAGTAAGGCAAGTGTTGCATGCTATTTTTCAAGTTCCAGGTAAACTAAAAATAGACCCGCCAGTTAAAGTATGTTAGCGTTTTAATGATATGTAACAATAAAGAAGAAAAACTAGAAGTCTGGGTCTCAACTAAACAACAGTATTCTTTTTTAATGACTTACACCCCTTTTGGGAGACCAATGCTTACACAGTTTGTGTGGCCCCTGAAAAAAGCTAAAATGAGGGCTCTGGTTTTTCAGAGGGCGAAGTCCTAGAGATCAGATTAAAACAGTCTAAGTATGCGCCGATTGTTGGCAAGGCTTACATTCCGCTACCTCGAGAGTTGGTAGCGAAAAGAGCAGTTTTAAACATAAAGAATACAGACAACAAATGTTTTATGTGGTGTGTTCTCGCAAGGCTGCATTACGTCGGCAAAAACGCAGAGAGAGTGTCTAACTATTGGGATTACATTAATGATCTTAACTTCAATGGAATATCCTTTCCTGTTAGCGTAGATCAAATTGATCAGTTTGAAGAACAAAACAAACCAATAACTGTTAATATCTACACATGGATGAGGAAACAAATCTACAGCCCATTAAAGTGTCTAAGAACAGCCCAACGATTGGCGAGCCAGACAAAAATCATGTTGACTTACTACTGATGTTTTCGCCAGCAGGGCTACCACATTACACATTGATACGAACAATGAGTAGACTATGCAGCATACTTCAAAGCAAAAAAATAAACAAGAATTCTGCAGAAAATGTTTAACAAGAATTCCATCTGTTCAAGCCGCGGGCGAACATAAGAAACATTGTAGTAGCCCAGTTGACTGTAATACAGAACTAATTACGCCCCCAGAAGGCAGTTAAAGTTAGTTTTAAGAACTGGAAACGGATGCAAAATTCCCCATATGTTGTTTACGCAGACTTCGAATCACTCATTGTTCCTTATGAGGGCCAACCCCCCAGAGACTTCCTAAAACAGCCTTTGTGAGTAATCATCAGATTGTTCATTTGCTTTCATTGTTGTCAGATCGGATGGCGCTCATTCAACGCCAGAATTATACAAGGACCAAATGCGGCTAGAAGATTTTTACAGCGCATGCAGCAAGTGCGTAATGATTGTTCTAATAATCTGAATTTATCTGAAATCATAATGGCGCCTGAAGATCAACAACAGTATGACTCAGCCACACATTGATTGGATTGCGGTTTTAGAACTCAGTGAGGAAGCCAATCCAAAAGTAAGAGACCATGATCACATTAGTGGAAAGTTTAGAGGAGCAGCGCACAGTAAATGCAATCTTCAACTAAAGTTTGAACCAAAGACATGGAAGCTGCCTATATTCTTTCATAACTTGCGAGGTTACGACTCTCATCTTATAATGAAAGCAGTAGACAACGCCTTCAGGGTAACATGCATTGCACAGTCATCGGAAAAGTACATGTGTTTTCACTTTAAATAACATGTCTTTTTATGACTCTATGCAACACATGATGGGTTCATTAGAGTCGCTGGCTATGTCCTTAAAGTCCTGCCCAATAACGGAAGAATATTTTGACCCAACTCTCGTTAGAAAGGGCGTTTACCTTATGAGTACATGAACAGTTGGGAAAGGTTGATGAAGGCTCACTTCCGCCTAAAGGCGCGTTCTTTTCTAGTCTCAGAGGAAAGGAAATCAGCGACTCCGATTACCAGCATGCTCAAGATGCGTGGCAGAAGTTAGAGTGTAAAACGATGGGAGACTATCATGATGCATACTTGATGGCAGATGTATGTTTGTTGGCGGACGTCTTTGAAAATTACAGAAAGACCTGCATGAAACATTATAGCCTGGATCCTGCGCATTACATTTCTGCGCCCGGGATGAGTTGGGACGCTTTCTTAAAGTTTACTGGAGTACAGATTGATTTATTGTCTGACCTACCAATGATTCAGATGATTGAAAACGGATTGCGGGGAGAATTAGTATGGCGTCGCATCATTACTGTAAAGCAAACAACAAATACTTGGACGACTATGATCCAAGTAAAAGGTCTAACTATCTCATGTATTTAGATGCAAACAATCTGTATGGATGGGCAATGGCGCAATCACTTCCATTACGTAACTTTAAAATGTACACAAGCGGTGGTACGAATAATATTCAAAAGGCATTAAAGTGGTTGAACAGTTTAACGCCTGATCAGCAGCGTGGTTTCATTCTAGAAGTTGACTTAGAATATCCTAATGAACTCCATGACCTGCATAATGACTATCCATTAGCTGCAGAAAGCCTAAAGATGGCAAAAACAGAACCGCCTAAACTTGTGCCTAATCTTCGCGGCAAAAAAAATTATGTCTGTCATTACAGACTTTTACAATTTTATTTAAGACATGGTTTGAAGTTGACAGCAGTTCATCGTATAATTGCTTTTGATCAAGAACAGTTCATGAAACCATACATCATGAAGAACACTGATCTCAGAACTAAATCCACAGATGCTTCAGAAAAAGACTTTTTCAAGCTAAAAGAACAACAGCTGTTTCGGAAAGACTATGGAGAATCCGCACAAGCGCAAAGATGTCAGATTGGTCACCAAAGAGAACGAAGCAATTAAGCTGACTTCTAAACCCAATTATCAGGACTTTAGAAGATTTCATGATCAGCTTTTTGGCATAATGATGAAAAAAAAGAAAGTCAAATTGGATAAGCCCGTTTTTATCGGGTTTACTGTTTTAGAATTATCAAAGCTTTTGATGTTAATTTCTTTTACGACTACTTTAAGCCCTCGTATCCAGAGTCCAGAGTACTTTACACAGATACAGATAGTTTTGTTATAAATATCCCTACTGAAGACATCTATAAAGAGATGGAAATAGAAGTAGCTAAGGGCATGCAGGATGGTATGACACATCTGATTACCCTAAAGATTCCCCTTTGCATTCAATTATAATAAGGTTTTAGGAAAGATGAAGGATGAATTATCTGGAAAGGTAATCAAGGAGTATGTTGGGTTAAGGTCGAAAATGTACAGTATTTCGAGCCAGGAGAAAACCATTAAGAAAGCAAAAGGAATATCTCGCAGTGTTGTGCAGTCGAGCATATCGCATGACAACTATAAAAAAGAAATGTTTGAAAATAAGACTTTTTGTCATGACAACTTTAAAACTACGATCTAATCTACATGAGATCAACACAACTGTTGTAACAAAGAAGTCATTAGATAGAACAAACACAAAACGAGTATTTGTTAATCCAGAGTTTTCCATATGCAAATTGGACATCGGAGAACAGTATAATTACATATTTTCTTCACCGGAGAGTTTATATTCGGGTCATATTTTTCCTGAAAATTTTTTAGAAGATCAATCACATCATCTTCCAATTTATTCCAATTTTTTCTTATTTCGCTTGACGTACACGAATTTTTTTTATTATTTTAAAATATTCTTTTCTCCATATTTGATAGTCAAAATTAGGTTTAGGGGCTGTAAGTGCTCTGGCCGATCTGCCCTGTGCCAAGGAATCCTCGTAGCTGTTTCGTTAACAACAGAATACGTATCATTTGATTTTTGCATTAATTTTCCCTAATAGCAGCACACGCCCTAAATGATTCCCGTATCAATTCCAAGGTATCTTCCTTTATCCTTCTTGCTTCCGTTCCATGTTCTTTCTTTTGGGCTTCCATTTTTGACTTAAATATATTTATGTAATTAAATTAATTAAGCAACTGGAACTGTGTCTGGCGGAATTATCTGCAGTTCTTCCTTTACAAAAGATCTTTGAGGGCTGGCTGTTTTGTTATGTCAGTTTCTCGTAAATAATACACGGGCGGATTCATTTTTACAATTCTTTTTATTTCATATGGATCGACACCCCAAACTGGATCGGTTGCCCTGATGCGAGTGTCCCTTCTGCTTCCCCGGTAAATAAAGGTACCTTACTTTTAAACCAAACGGTAATTAGTTTGCTGGATGAACTGGAGTCTTCAGCAACATTTATTGTTTGTTTTTTGATTGCTTGTACTGGTTTTAGCCCTTTAAATTCTTCATTATTCATTGCCGTAGAACTGAGGGCAGTCTTCTAACCCATTCTGTGTTGCAAGAATTGTCAATCAGCTCGCTGTGATACTGGTAGGAGAAAAGTCTTTCAGATAACTGTTTGTTAAAGTTTTCAACTAAAGCCTGTGATCTGTGAACTCCTGGAATGCCTCTTTTAAGGGGTAACTCTATGTTTCAACAATAATTGATTCACTTGACCTTTAAATTCTTTTCCATCATCGACTTGAATCATGCGAGGATAAGTTAAAGGCCTCGTTGGTATATCAGCTGTATGGCAACAGCAACAGCAAAGCACTCTTTTGTGTTAATGGTTCCGCATCTTTGTATCTTGAAGCTATGTCAATGACTGTGAGTGCGTACTTAAATCTTTTTCGTCTAATCGTATCATGGGTAAATATAGAAGGTCCATTTGATGGGTGTCGTTCGGTATTGTATTCACAAAGTGTGGTCTCTGTATTCGTCTAGGCGCAGGTAAATAAATTTGCCAAATCGCTTGTTTAGATAACCATTCTTCGCTGTTTTTTCACTGACACCTGCTGCTTGGCTTAGCTTTTAATTGCCGTGATTCCCTTCCAATATCCTTTGGGCGAATAATAGATTTTGTTCATTTTTTATTTAGCCAATATTATGCGCAACAAAATACACAACAGTCATACCAGACAAAAAACGCGATTTCTTGCATCTTTTGTTTTTCTGATGGATGATAAAAGTCGCTGAATTTTGGTGGGGGCAATGTCTCAATTGGTTTGCCTGTTACAAGATAAAACTCTTTTATTGCTTGATCAACATCTTTAAATGTATAAGCTGCATGTCCCTGTTTTTTCAGTGTGTTATTAATAAAATCTAACTGCTCAATTCTCTGCTTTTTATAGCGATCTTGTGCTGCAGCTAGTTGCTCCACAGCTTTGTTATGTCTTTTTCCCCTCGCCGTCGTCCCATAGTTTACTAAATGCGTAATTACTTCTGCTAAAAGCAAGCGCATTCACCACAGCACCACTATCATCATTACGAGTAAGCCTTTTTATAAATGTTTTTTTTACATATTTATATCTCTGGAATTATGTCTTGCTTACTAGAAATCTTTTCTTTATAAGCAATAGTGTTAAGTCTGTTTCCCTTTTTTTTTTACCCAAATCGTACTCACTTACTCTGCGAATGTTCAAGTTTGGCTCAATAAAAAAACACTGAACCAGGTGGAGAAAGAAAAAACCCGCCAGAAAATCACAGAATCAGAAAACACGGGAATCAGGTGGAACCCAGTAAAAGCACTCTGGGGGGGTTTTTTAAAGCGGGGAAAAAAATTAGCAAGTGGAACAAAAAAAAAAAATTAATGTTAAAATTAAAAGAATATAACTCATCATAAAAACCCAAAAACACCCCCAAACGCCAAAACAAGTTGATTCAATGCCAGCTTAAAAACTCCATGTGTTAAAGGGGCCTACAGCCCCAAAAAGTCTTATGGAATATTAACTTAAAAACTGGTCCCTTTTTTGGGGCGCCCTTGCGGGCTGGGGGGTGGTTTTACTGTTAAAAAATTTATAAACAATGGCAACAAGAAAAAAAGCATTCAAAAAACCTAAACCCAATAAATACAGAAAACAAAAACATCCCCAGAACCCCCAACAAAAAAAATCTTTTTTTAAAAATTCCATTTGAAATGTAAAAAATTTTAAGAATTTAAATTTTTTGTTTTTTTGATAAAAAAAAAGATCATGGGGGTATTATAAAATGATGGGTCAATAAAAAAAAGGGACATGGAGCCCTATAAAAGCCTTTTCCATAGACCAGAATTTAATCAATGGGGTTTTGCTTAGGATGTAAAAAAAAACTTCATTAAGGTTCTATTGTGAGGGAAAACCCCGCGCAGAAAACGCTGAGCAAAAACACCCTCAGCATGACGCGTTTTTTTGGGGGTGTGTTGTATATATGGGGAAATCTACAATTTAAAAACAAAAACATGGGGTTGTGGGGGGGGGTTTTTTGATAATTATAAGTTAATTAAATAAGAACTTTGGTTTTAACTTAAAGGTGATTAATTACAATCTTGAGGAAATTTAAGTAAAAACTTAAAGATGATTTGGGATCAAAAAACTTATTAAAAATTTGGAATTTAAATTTAAATTAAAAAATTAATTAAAAAATTTAAATTTAAGAACTTAATTAAGAATTTAAAATTAAGAACTTGGGGTGACTTGAAGTGATTGGGGGATTTAAAGTTAAAAAATTTAAAAGTGACTTGAGTGTTTTCAAGCGGGGGGTGGGGGGGGGGGGGGACTGCGGGCGTAGGGGGGGGACAAAACACACACACCCACACAAAAAACAACACCAATAGCTAAACAGGGGCTTGGGGGAAAAATGAAGGAGTTTTTGTTGTTCAACTTAACGTCGAAAATTCCCCCAAGGCACCCCTAAAAGGAGGTTTTGCAACTTGAAGAAAGGTTTTTCCCAGGAAAAATGTTTGCAGGCCGGGTTAAACCAGCGTAACCGTTACTAATTTTTAGAAGCCCGTCATACTATCGTAAAGTAGCCAAAACCCCCGCCCGCAGGCCACCCACCTTTTAAACCCGTCCCTGGGGTTCTTGAATGTACGGCAGATTCCAAAAAAAAACCCCCACCGTTGTATCGATTTCTTCCCCCCAACCCCTTGCCTTCGCTGCTGGCCAGGGGGTTACGCGAAAACCGTTACTTTTTTTAGAAAACCCGTCAAGTAGTTCAAAAAAAAATTTGACATTAAAAACGTAAATAAGCCCAAAAGAGTTTCTTTTATATTTTCCCTTCTCGCACAAAAAAAGTTACCCGGGTTTTGGGCCCATTGGGGGTTATTTGTTTTTTTAAAAAGTAAAAAAGTTTTGGGTGGGAGCTTTTTTGGGCGGCCTTTTTAATTCCCAGTTAGTAAAACCTGCCCCCCCCCCCCGCTAAACTTTTTTGGGAGTTTTTTGTAGAAATGTGCGCCCCCCACTCCCCCTTTCCCAAAAAAGCACATGGCTAAAAAAACGGGTTTGTGATTCAAGAAGTTCTATCTTAATTCAAAAAAGTTTCCAATAGGGCGCTTTGGAAATAAAATCCCCCAAACACAAAATGAAAATCTTCACACCGCCACGCACCAGGAGAAATGAAAAACCCCAAAGTTTTTGGGCAGAAATGTCGTCACTACAACAGCTGTTTCTATCTGTCTTTTTAATTGGGCCCGGGCCGGGTGACATCACCCCCCTTTCGCGTGATCCGAAAATGTCATGCCCGGCCCCCGTAGTAAGAAATCGGATAGTGCAGAGCCCTTTGGGTGGGCCCGGGGCAACTAGAAATTTAAAGGGCTTACCGCACTGGCGTTTGTGTATGGGGCGTTTTCACGCTGCGGTTTTTCCTCTACGTTCCTAGGGGGTTTGCGTTCAGCCACTGCTTTTTCCCCCCCTACTTTTTTGGTTTTTGAGTGTTACTTTTCAGGAAAATAAAAAACACGGGGTCTAGAGTAAACCCGGGTTTTGGGAAACAGTTGAGACCGGTTGAGCTAGCCCCGTGTTTTATAGTTCTCTTTGTTTCCCACACAGAAATTCCCAAAGACAAAAAAATTCCCCAGCCTCCCTTTTCCTAACCCCGCCCCCCTCATTTTTAGGGGGAAAGGCACAGAGAGAGAGTGTGTGTGTGGGTGTGTTGTGGGGAGAGAGAGAGAGAGAGAGGGAGAGAGAGAGAAAGAGAGGAGAGAGAGAGAGAAGAGAAGAAAAGGGGGAAGACGAAAAGGGGGAAAGAAAGGGAAAAAGAAGGAAGGGAAAAAAGAAAAAGAGAGAGAGGAGGGAAAAGAGGAGAGAGGAAAAGAGAGGGGGAGGAGAGTGAGAGAGAGAAAAGCGCTCATAGGGAAAGGGGTGTTGAAAGTTGGACTTTTTGTAACGAAAACAAAAAAAGAGAGGCTTTACGTCTTTCTGTTTACCCTGAAGGGTGAAAGGGCCATTAAGGACCGAACTTTGAACGTAACTCCCCGTACCGGTTTGTGGACATCTACCCCAACTGTCCGTGGTGGGGGGGGAAGCCTTGTGGTGGTTTGGCCACGGGCCCTGCCCTGTGGTCTGGCCCGCTTTGCTGCTGCAAGTCCTTTTACATACGCCCCTTTGGGGGTCCTGCAACACCCGCAAGGGTTTCTGAGGTAAATGAAGGGCGATGTTACCCACCAGACACAATGACAAAACTATGGGCGATACATTTATTGGGAAGGTGGCAAGAAACCATTTAGAAAAAGCTGCCGGGGTTGATTTTGCCCATTGATTTTGGAGATTCATTATCGCAAAATTTTTTTTTTTTTTCTTATTTCTGTTCCCTCATTTGGGTTTTTCACCCACGCCCCTGAATTTTGACTCCCCTCCCCGAAAGCAATAGCTCGGGCCCCCCCCCGCCACAGTGCGGCCCGCAAATCCCGGGAGGGGCAGCAAAAGCCCGGTTTCCCTCCCCACCCCCGTCCCTCACGGGGGAAACGGCAGCAAAGCCCCGGGCCATCCCCCCACACCCCTCAGCCCCCGGGGAGCGGACAGCAATAGCCCCGGGCCCCTCCCGCCACACCGCCCGTCCACGGGAAATGGACAGCAATAGCCCGGTCCATCCCGCCCACACCCTCAGTCCACCCGGGGGGGGACGCCCAAAACCCGGTCCTCCCCCCCAAAAAACCGTAGTCCCGGGGACGGGCACCAAAAGCCCAGTCCCCTCCCCCCCACAAAACCCTCATCCCGGGGGGCGGGACAGCCAAATAGGGCCCCTTTCCCTACCGCCACCCGTCGTCCACGGGGGGGCGGTGATGTCAATAAACATATGACAACCCACCCCGGGGGGACACTGCACTGTCACCGAGTCACTTCGGTGGTGCCAGTGGCGCCGGTTTGATCCAACCCATGAAGGGGCACTACCCAAAAAACTCCCCGCTGACGATAATAACTGCTGTTCGCGGAGCTGGCGTGAGGGGACTCTCCCTGTTTGGGGGGCGCACCCCCTATAAAAAACCACAATCCCCCGAAATTTGTGGTAAGGGGAAAGCGAAGACCAAAACAGGGCCAAAAGCCCTGAAAAGGTAATCAAAAACTGTGATCCCCTGAGGCATTTCATGAAGGGCCACAGAAACTGAGACATTTTTTTTCTGATCGATGAGGGTTGGGGTGATGAAGACCAAAGCTAAAAAATTTTCCCTTCTGTCTGGGACTGCATAAAAGGGCTGTTTCTCTTTCGCCACGATCGTGGGTATATCCTGACGTCAATCGGGGCCCAGCGATACAGGGTACCGAGTGTTTGGGGGAGGAAAATTAAGGGAAAAATCTCAATACGCATTTCCAAATTAAAAAAGAAAGAAACTCCCAAATTTTGTGATCCCAGTTTTTTCCTAGGGCAAAGCTGGGGAGGGAAACCCGTCGGGGGAAAAAAACCCCAAAAAGAAAAAACTCTGATCGGGAAACCTACCCCGACCCCCAAGCCCGGGGGTCCCAACCCCAGATCATTCGCCACGGGAAACTTGGGGCCCGGGCCGGCTCTTACCAGAGTTCTGGAAAAAAACCCAAAGGACCCTTTAATTTGAAGCTCCAGACACGAGTATGGTTTTTTCCGTACAAAACCGCGCCCCCTTTGGGTGCGTTGCTCAGATGTTGTTGGGTGGAAACCAGACTGTAAAAGGAACCCGAGCGAAGAAAAAGCCCCGTCTTGGGGCTTTGGGGTCCCACAAACCCAAAGGAAGCATCACGCATTTCACCCCCTTTTTCCCCAAAAAAAAAATGTCAGTGTAATTTAAAACCGTTAGTCCTTAAAAAGGTTTTGAAAATTTTTTTCTTTTGAATGCCCCCGAGGGCAGGTGGGGAAAAATTCGTTTTTGTTGTTGGGTTTTTTTTTTTTAACCTGTCCCCAAAGGGAAAACCTTTTCCCAAATTTTTTGGGGAAAAAATTTGAAAATTTTGTGAAGTCAAAAAGAAAAAAAATTAACCCGGGAAACAATTCAAAAGTCGTCGCCCCATCAGCAAATAACCAAAAAAGTGTTTCATTTTGATTAGCCCGTGCCTTTTTTTTGAGGGAAACAATTTGGGCGGCTACATGATTTTGTCAATTTTATGAATTGTAACTTAAAACGGGAGTTTTTTGGGAAGGGACAACTTCGGGTGTATGATAATTATCCAGTAAAATTAAAATAAAGTTTAGCTTTTATTTCCGCCTCAGATGTTTTTATGCATAGAATTTCCCCGCAAAAGTTTCAGCAAACACCAAAAGCCCCAACAGTACGGTAGCTGTCCCCCCCCAACACACACACACCACACACACACCACACAAAACACAAAACCCCACAAACACATGAAGCCTTATGGATCCTAAGATGCTTCTCCACTGATCTGACCAAAGCAAGTTACTTTGATTTATTGCTGAAACGAATTGTACAGACAGCCTTACTTGATCTCCTAGAGATGCATTCTCCACTGATTGACCAAACAATATAATGCTGACAATTAAGTAGTGGGGAAAACAAGTGCAGGCTAACAATTCTTCAGTCATTATAGTAATGATTTTGCAAAGATCTGAACTTTTAGAAAGGAAAAAAAATGAAGATAAAGAAATGGGGGAATACATTATAAATATGAGAAACCTTTCACTAGCTGCCTGAGGGAACCATCGTAATCTCTCTCGAAGGCAGATCTGTTTGTATTGCCTGCTCCTAGGTCTTTCGTCCGCTCGAGACGGAGAATTAATACAGATAATAAAGAAAAGGGAACTGAAGAAGTAAGAACATACAGGGCAGTAATAGGAAAACAATAGTTTCCCACACAGAAGTTCCCAAAGACACAATTCCGATGCCTCATTCTTCCTAACCTCCGCCCCCCTCATTTTCATGAGTGAAAGGCACAGAGAGAGTGTGTGTGTGTGTGTGTGTGTGTGTGTGTGTGTGTGTGTGTGTGTGTGTGTGTGAGAGAGAGAGAGAGAGAGAGAGAGAGAGAGAGAGAGAGAGAGAGAGAGAGGAGAAGACGAAGGAGGAGAAGAAGAAGAAGAAGAAGAAGAAGAAGAGAGAGAGAGGGGAGAGAGAGAGAGAGAGAGAGAGAGAGAGAGAGAGACGCTCATATGGTAGGTGTGTTGATGTTGGACTTTAGTACACGAAAGCAAACAGAGAGGCTTCACGTCTTTCTGTGACCAGTGAAGTGTGAAAGACCACTTAAGTACCGAACGTTTGAACGTCAACTCACGTACCGGTTGTAGTGGACATCTACCCGAACTGTCCGTGGTGGGGGAAGCCTCAGTGGTGGTCTGGCCACGGCCATGCCGTGTGGTCTGGCCAGCTTTTGCTGCTGTCAAGTCTTCACATACGCCTTGGAGGTCCTGCAACACCTGCAAGTTACTGAGGTAGTGAATGTCGATGTTGACCGACCAGACGACAATGATACAAACTGTGATGACGACATTTATGGCAAGGATGGCATGAAACCAGTCAGAACGCTGCCGTGTGTGATATTGCCGATTGCAGTGTGGAGATTCATTATCGCAATTTTTTTTCTGTCTTATCTTCTGTGTCACCTCAGTGGATCTGCACCCACGCCGCTGATTCTGACTCCCCTCCCCGACAGCAATAGCTTGGTCCATCCTGCCACAGCTGTGGCACCGTCAGTCCACGGGGAGCGGACAGCAATAGCCCGGTCCATCCCGCCACACCGTCAGTCCACGGGGAGCGGACAGCAATAGCCCGGTCCATCCCGCCACACCGTCAGTCCACGGGAAGCGGACAGCAATAGCCCGGTCCATCCCGCCACACCGTCAGTCCACGGGGAGCGGACAGCAATAGCCCGGTCCATCCCGCCACACCGTCAGTCCACGGGGAGCGGACAGCAATAGCCCGGTCCATCCCGCCACAGCTGCGGCACCGTCAGTCCATGGGGAGCGGACAGCAATAGCCCGGTCCATCCCGCCACACCGTCAGTCCACGGGGAGCGGTGATGTCAAGTCATCATATGACAACCCACCGGAGGAGACACTGCACTGTCACCGAGTCACTTCGGTGGTGCTCAGTGGCGCCGGTTCTGATCCAACCTATGAAGGACACTACCAACTAACTCCCCTGCTGACGATAATAACTGCTGTGTCGCGGAGCTGGCGTGAGTGAGCTCTCCCTGTGGAGGGCGCACCACATATATACAACCACAATCCCCATGAATTTGCTGATACTGGGGAATGCGACAGACTCAAACTCAGGCCATAGCCGTGAAGAGGTAATCAAAACTGTGATCACCATGAGAGCATGGCATGAAGGGCCACAGAATCTGAGACATTCTTTTTATGCTGATCGATGAGGATGAGGATGATGAAGACAATGCTACGTATTTCCATTCTGTCTGGGACTGCATAACAGGGCTGTACTCTACGCTCACGATCGTGATATATCCTGACGTCAATCAGGCCCGAGCGATACAGATACCTGCAGTGTTGGTCAGGAAAATTCAGCAACACTCTCAGATACGCATCCATTAAATGAATGAAACTCAACTGTGTGATCCCAGTCTTCCTAGGGCAAAGTCTGGGTAGGAACCAGTCGGGGCAGAAAAACCCACAAATGAATAACTCTGATCGGAATCCTACCCCCTGACCTCCAAGCCGGGAATCCGCAACGCAGACCACTTCGCCACGGCAGCTTGTGCCTGGTCCGGCTCTTACCCAGAGTTCTGGAAAATACAATGGACTTCAATTTGAAGCTCCAGACGACAGAGTATGGTTTTATCCATGTACAGACCGCGCCTCTGGCTGCGTTGCTCAGATGTTGTGATGAATTCCAGACTGTAACAGGAACAGAGCGAAGAAGACAGCCCTGTCTTGGTCTTGGTGTCCCACAACCCAACGGACAGCATCATCGTCATTCTCACCCCTTTTCCAACATAAAGAAATGTACAGTGTATTAAATCCTGTTACGTCCTGATAGGGTAGAACATTATTTTCTTTTGAATGCCCAGAGGGCAGGTGGGCAAAGTTCGTTTTTGTTGTGTGTTTTTTCTTTAACCTGTCCACAGGCAAAACCATCTCCAATTGTTTGGCAATAGATTTGAATTCTGTGAAGTACTAAATGAAAAACATTAACCGGAAAACAATTCAATGTCGTCTGCCCATCAGCAAATAACCAAAACCAGTGTACTATTCTGATTAGCCAGTGCCTTTTTGTTGCAGGTAATCAATTGACAGGATACATGATTATGTCAATTTCATGAATAGTAACTTAAAACGGTAGTTTTTCGAAGTACAATCTTCGGCTGTCATGATAATTATCCAGTAAAAGTAAAATAAAGTTCATCTTTTATTTCATGCATCAGATGTTTCATGCATCAGAAGTTGCCCTGCATAAGGTTGCAGCAAACACCACTGCCACACAGTACGGTAGCTGTCACACACACACACACACACACACACACCACACACACACACACACACACACACACACACACACACACACACACACACACACACACACACACACACACAACACACACACACACACACACACACACGTAAAAGATTCCATACGAACTGACACAGACAGTGCAATAAATACAGCAATGCCCAAAAGTTACTCAGTGACTTATTAAACTGTCATACACAAACGAGCAGAAATTCGTGGACTGACGAGTTCAAGATGAACTAATAAGCCGACCATCCATCAGAAAGTCTGTGCAGAAGCTATAGTGGGGGTCATAGAACTTACAGTGGGAGAAAAAAAGGACAACTTAGAAAAACAGAGAGACCCTCACCCTCCATCCTCTCCTTCCTCTTTTCTGCAACTACCTGCACCACACTGCTGCCAGTGAAAGCACGCCCCTCCTCCCCTTTCTCCTCCCACTCAGTCCCCTCCACCCGACCCACCCACTCCCGTTCCCTCACCCCCTTCCCCTCCGCCCTCAGATCACTGGCCGTTGCTCTGAACATGTCTAAAGACGGTGACATTTACTAAGCCCGTAACCAGCTGAAAATAGGCGGCACTGAACTGTCAAATTGCCGGCATTTCGTCTGATTGCCTCCCCTTAACTCCAGTGGAGAAAGGAATGCCAGTTATCTGAACCATGCGGTGCGGATCTCTGCTCTCAAGCTGCTACAGCTTTTACTTCATAATGCATCAGATTGAATACATCAACTACTGTTATAATCTGACTCAGGATTCTCTCTCTCTCTCTCTCTTCTCTCTCTCTCTCTCTCTCTCTCTCTCTCTCTCTCTCCTCTCTCTCTCTCTCTCTCTCTCTCTCTCTCTCCTCCTACACACACCACAACACACACACCACACACACACACAAACACACACACACACACACACACACATCTCTCTCTCTCTCTCTCTCTCTCTCTCTCTCTCTCTCTCTCTCTCTCTCTCTCTCACCTTGATGATTCCTTCATTAGAAGAGAGCTGCAGAAGCTGATTCATCACATGTCTGTTTTGGTCCTGTAACTCTTCCACTCTCCTGTCCAGTGTGGTCAGTCTGTCCAGAATGGCTTCCAGCTGATCTGAGGAACTCAGCAGGAAATGTGGCTTTGTTATTTGTCCGTTGTAACAGAGAGAGACAGACAGACAGACTGAGATAGACAGAGACAGAGTGAAAGATAAGGAGAGACAGACAGACAGACACATAGAGACAGGGACAGACAGACAGGCAGACAGATAGAAAGACAGACAGACAGAGAGAGACAGATAGAAAGACAGACAGGCAGGCAGACGGACGGACGCGAGCGTACGCCCCCCCCCCCCCCCCCCCCACACCACCCATCACACACTCACACCACCCACACACACACACACACAACACACACACACACCAACACACACACACACACGCACACTACACACCACAGCACAGCATACACATACTCTCTCCTCTCTCTCTCTCTCTCTCTCTCTCTCTCTCTCTCTCTCTCTCTTCTCTCTCTCTCCTCTCTCTCCTCTCTTCTCTCTCTCTCTCTCTCTCTCTTGTTGACTGGTTGACTGGTTGTTTTTTGTTAATGTTTGTCAGTATTCAGTGAAAAGATAGAAAGTAGACGGCATCAGGGGAAACAACATGTATCCCAAACAAGAAATTGGATATTTGTCAAATCAATCGAAGCACAAGAACAAGGATAGACTGCTAACGCTGCTAGTAGGTAGGTAGATATTTTACCAATTCTAAGTTAAACAGCTGCCTTACTATTAGTAACGCTGTTTCGTTAGAGACAAAAAAGATGGTGAGAGAGAAAGACAGACAGACAGACAGAGACACAGAGAGACACTGAGAGAGACAGACAGAGACACAGAGACTGAGACAGAGACAGACAAAGACACAGAGAGTGACAGAAATCACCAGACAGACACAATCCAATCTCACCATCTGCAGGCAATGCGTTGATCCTGTTGCTCATGTCCCTGGCGGTGACAGCCCAGTTCTGGCACAGGACGTGGACACCCAGAGCCAGGAACCAGACACAGCGTGACAAACACATGCTGCAACGCACTCTGTCAACTTTACTCACTGATGATGGGGCTGATTCTGCCACCTCGGCATCCGGCTCTGTTCATTATAAACGATGCGAGGGGGGGGGGGGGGGGAGAGGGGAGGGTTGGAGTTGGGGGTAATGACGTGCGCGCGCGCTCGCGCGCGCGTGGTGTGTTGTGTGTGTGTGTGTGTGTGTGTGTGTGTGTGTGTGTGTGTGTGTGTGTGTGTGTGGTGTGTGTGTGTGTGTGTGGTGGTCACTATCCAGTGGTGACTGAATGACATTCCACGTACAAAGTGGGAAAATACCCGGAGTTACTAAGGACATCTTCCCGTTGAAGTTCAGATCTTGCTGAGTCGAGAGAGAACTGAGCATACCCCGGACATACAAAATACAACGAAGATAAAGCTAACTGGGACCTTTTTGCCCAACCTCTAATTACTGGTTCTCGTAAGCTTAATTTTAATCATAACAGAGAATCAATAGAAGATCTTGAAAACAATCATGTAGAATTGCGAAATCTCATACTGAGAGCAGCAGATTGTGCCATTCCAAAGATTAAGTTTAAAGACCATCCAAGAGAGCCTCAAACCCTTGGTGGAACTCCTCATGTGAGTTAGCCGTAAAAATGAAAACAGAAGCATTTCAAAACTGGATGAATGGTCGTCATTCACAGCCACCCCAAGTAATAAACGAACTCCACAGTAAATACAAAATTGCTAATAACTACAGTAACAGAGCAGTAGCTCTTGCCAAAAAACAGTATTATGGTAATTTGATCATGACTTGTTCTAAACATTCACATGACGTTTCTAAATTATGGAAAGAATTTTTTTTTTAAATCAAGGATACATTCCATCTCCCTCAGCCTGCTCTGCATCTTAATCATAAAATTTATAGAACTAACAAAGAAAAGGCTGAATTATTAGCAGAAACGTTTGCTTCAATGAGTCAGACTGAGTGTTTATCTCAGTCTGAACAAATTCGTAGAAAGAAGTTTGAGGATGAATACCAAAACATTGAGCAGCTTAACATAGAAAGTAACACTTTATATATTAACACAAAATTTAACAAGCATGAACCTATTTCGCATTTTAAGCGTTTAAAGCCAGGTAAGATATCCACTGGTTCAGATCCTTTTTCCTATAACAGATTAAGCATTTTTCTGAGAGTCTGTTCTCAAAGTTGCTGGGGGTTCTTTCAGATTTGTTGGAGTGCTGGAATACCCCTACATATTGGAGAAAAAAAATACTGTCATCTCAATCCTTAAACAAAGAAAATCTAAAACTTTCCCTCTAGTTTCCGACCTATTCTTTAACACCTCATTGGAAACTTTTTGAAAGAATCATGAAAACAGAACATAACATGTCCTTGAGAGAAAGGGTAATATGCGGGTTCAAGCCACCCTATTTTGCAGGGAAAACCCCCTTTTCACATCCAAGCACGTCCATACATGTCATTTTTGGCCAAAATAACACCTATTTTACAAAAAAATTAAACACAACCAAACCGCCAAAAATTGACCCCAATCAGTACTTTAAAACGGGGGCTTACGGGCTAGATAAGATTTGGTGATCGTGAACAAAGTATTTACATTCTCACAGTGACATAAAAAAATTAAAGGTTTACAGTACCTCTTCTACTTTCAGCACTATTGACGTCCGCGGGACTGAGTCCTTACTACTTTTCTAATTATCTTCTACTTCTAGCTCTATTAATAAATCGAACAAACAACTGCCTTTCCATCTTGGTTAGTTATTGTTACATCTAATAAATTTTAAAGAACCCCTCAATTAATTCTTTAAATTCACTGTCTCCGCCAAACCTGTATAACTGATAATCGCAAAACCCTGCCTTAATTGACGGAAGTGCTCGTAGAATTGTAGATGGATAGCCATTAAAACAAATTAGTATCTGTTTTTAACTGTTGTAAATGGACATACAAATTGGGGGTTTACGAGAAAATCAGAGGGTTTATTACCTTCAAATTGATAAACCCCCTCTCTTGTACTAAATCTATAAGCTCTGTCACTATTGTGGAAGCCCAAGATTTTAGCCAAGCCTTTGGGGAAAGTGTACTCTCTTCTTTCTTCTTGTGGGAAATTCATAGAAATTTTGAGGTTTGCCTCGTTAATTGTCAGCAATATACCAATTCTCTAAGTACTTCTTAAAGAACAAAAATTGTAATAACCTTCTGGTATTTTTACATGAGTTACTTGGCCGCCCCCCTCGTTACTATATTACCCCAAATTATTTGAGTCCTTCAGTATGTAACCATTTTACTTTAAAGCCAATTTCTTTAAGGGCAATCCTAAAACTCCCGCGCCAAATTTGAAAATTTGGGTATGTTAAGAACACACGCTCGTTTTGTTTGGTTATATAGATGTACATCTTTTTATAAATTATTTTAAAAATCCTTTAAAAAAAAAATTTTAAAAAATGGAACCTTTTAAATATAACGAAAGTGCTACTTAAAAATGTAGGAGGTTTTATAACCCCAAATCTTTAGACTTTAGCAATTTAAACCATTGCAGTAGACGAATTTTTACGGCTTCCAAGTTAGACTTGTAAACCCGCTAACTAGATTTTTAAAATCCGCCAATAAAGAATGATAGAGGCCACAGCATGGCCCTCCCACCTATGGCTTTTTCCAGAATCAGTTAAATTTTGCTGTTTACTGCGCAACTACTGGCTGCGGTGTTTCATATGCAAACCATTAAAACCTAATCTTTTAGTAAGGTCAGTATATAACTTTCATGTTTATTTACCGTACAGACGAATACTAACTGAACTACAAGTACCCCTCCCCTAACGACACGCGTTAATCCTTTTAAAAGCCAATGGACAATAATGCATAAAGAATTTGCAATGAATTTAACATTAACCCTTTAACTGATTTTAGACAAAAGTTAGACCACAGCCATGGGTTGGGCACATTGTATTTGTGGGGTGTAAAAGAGAATATAATTATGATTATGGCCTGGCCAACCTCTTTTCAACCAAACGCGCATAGTTGTTGGGATCAATAAAACAAAAACACCCTAATGCTTGGACAACATTTATCTTAGATAAAAGAAAAGGGCCCTAACAATGCCAGGGTGCAAAGACTTATGACTCCATAGGGGAATACGTTTGGTGTCTATTAGGAGCGCAAGCACAAAACCAAGTCTAGATACTAGATCAGTCTACAGGGTTTGATCCCAGAAAACAATTTAGCTAATTTAGAAGATGCTATTAACTTGCTGTTGATTTGCCTCCCCAGCATACAAAGGTATCAAGATGTACTTGCACACGCTAGGTCAAAGGTTGACTTTTTTTGTAGGGCAGGGGATTAAAACATGCTACCCTCTGACCTTAGACTACAGATTGGCATGTTACAGAATTATAACAATGAAATCCTTATAGCTGGAGAGACCAAAACTTAGGACACAATCAAGGCTTAAACACAAGGCCGCGCCATCCATTTTAAGAAGTACTAGCTCGGGGAGAAGCGATTCAGTTATAAGCACCCCACAGCCAGAAAGCAGCCCAGAAAGCACACCGCCTTTTGATCTACCTCCCCACTGACAGCCATACTAGTGAAAAGAGGGCCCCTTGTTGTATTTTAATTTTTACTGGAATTAGCCATACTTATTTCACTAAAATTAATCCAGCAGCTAGCACTCCTAACGCCCACAGATGGTCGGCCATATAACCAGCAACTTTGCCTATAGTAGACAAACCAATAACAACACTACCTATTATGCCAGGCAGAGCATAAAGCGCTTTAGCGCTAACTTCTTTAATAAGTTTGCTAGATGATGTAATTGTTTTCTAATCCAACTTTTACCAGGCTGAGGCGTTGGAGGCGTTACTGGGCCTGTTGGCGCACTGCCAGTTAAAGCATAAACGAGTGTGTGAGATAGCAAACCAACAGCTGTTAATATACTAACTATTGTAATCCCTTTTCCCCTGAACAGAGTTCTTATTCTTTCTGCTAGCGTAGTATTTTCATAAAGTATTCTTTTTCATAGTTTCTCTTACTCTGTTGTTTGTGATGCTAGCTGCACTCTGTTAGTAGACAGCACTTCTAACCTAGCTGACCTTTGTAGCATTAAAATCCTGTATTTTCTGTTGTATTATGGCCTTTTCTTCTTGCCCTAAATTGTTATCATCTGCATCGGCGAGTTTATTTTTTTCTTCTTCAATTTCTTATCCAGCCCGCTAATTTTTGCCAAATTGTTTGTTAGTTCGCCCCTTATTGTTCGTAAAGCCTCATTAAGCCCCGGATTTCACGCATAGGCAATGGAGAATCGTCAATTGTTTTAACTGCGTCTCCTCATTAAAACTTGTTTCAATTTCTGCTACTAGTTCTTCTGCTCTTTTAATTGATTTATCTGCTTTTTGAGTTAAATCTTGAAGAGGAATGTTTTGTATGTTAGATTGTGTTGGCAACTCTTGCCCAAAGTTCTGTAAAAGACTAACGACTTCGGCTCTAAACTCTAAAAGGTTTAGTGTTCTGCCTTAGCAATAGGGAGTTTTCGCCTAATTGTGCTTAGTTTAAAACCTGTTTGGGTTTTGCGTTGAAGTAACCTTCGTGCGCTCTCCTGCACCGGTTCTTATATCAAATGGCCACCATTTTCCCTCAAAATCGTTAGGTAAAACTACTTCTGGCAGCCTTCGCCTATGCTTCTTTAGAATGATTGAATTCTTTCTCGCAATAGTTCTTGGCGCTGTCTAGGGAGTAAAGAACCTGCTCCTCAAGCTCTTCCTGCATGAAGGTCCCAGTTCTGTTTATCTTCTTCTTCAACAGGATCATTGGTAAAAAATTTCACCCATATTTTTTATTTATATTCTTTTTTGTTTATAAAAAATGAACTCATCGGTTGTACCTGATCCATACGAAAAGAGAAGGAAAACCCCAACGCGTAAAAGGTATAAGGCAGACTGTAATTAGTGTAAATACTCCATCAACAGTTCAGCCTGGACAAACTTTAATAGTAAAGTTCCCGATTTTGGCGTGATGATGTTATAATGCCAGGCACCCCCTAAACTATCATTCAAAATAGTTATTACATCGACAGATCCTAATGCTACTGTTGTTGCTAATTTAGGCAGAGCTATCGTTAACCATATAGTAATAAAAGGAAGGGGAGAAACGTCTTTGAACTAAGCGAGTCAGACATTTTTGCCCTCTATTCTGATCTATGGCTGCCTAAAAAAGAAAGAAAGAGAAAGTTTATCGGGGAAATAAAAGGGACTCAAACGGTCTCAAGCACAGGCTTAAAGCGGAGGATGCAAAAAAACGATTTAAAGATGAGCAGTGGCAGAAGCATTTGGCAACGATCTGCCCCCTCTAGATTTTGAGCTGTTAAAGACGCATATGCCAATTACCAAGGGCACTAAAAGAAAAACTTACTTATGCACTAACATTTAATCTAGGGGTTCTGTCGTTCTGTCTGAAGACCCTTTAGTTTAAATACACAGTTAGCGACATTTCTCTTGAGTTTGATGTTGTTACTAACCCTGAACTGGCTAGAAAAATCTTAACCAGTATAAAAGTAAAACGGTTATTTATTATGAAAACGTTATACACGCCATTACAGAAAATAGAACAAGCGAGACACTCTCTGGAACATACATCTAAATCAGTCTTTGAAGTTTTTTAAAAGGAATTTTGTTCTTGTTTACTGAAGGAACAACTCCTTTTCAGAGAGAATCAGAAGTTTTTTTATAATCCAAAAATTGAGAAGGTTGACTGTGCAATAATGGCAAGTCTGATCAGTTGTATTCAGGGCGCGGACTTTTACCTCAAAAAACCCACTTTGATGAAATAAGAAAGTTGTTCGCTGGAGGTGGGCAAAGAGATCCTGCAGTTGATCGTGTAGTAAAAAAACTTCCCCTTTATGATTTTAAGACTCGAAGACTACTTAATAACCAAATATGGGCTGTGGTTGGATTTTAGATCCACATTTGACAACAGATTGTTGGAAGTGGAGAAAGGATAGGCCAAGATGGTTATAAAAATAAATTTCACAAGAAGGGAGACGGAAACGCCCCAATAAAAATGCATGTTTTTATGGTTTGTGATGCTCAGTTAAACATTGAAGAAAACAGACTAAAAGATGCGGCTTATTAAAATGTAGAAGGAAAAAAATTCTAATAAAAACAGATGGATAGTTTGAAGTTTCTTCCTAAGATCCGCACTGTTCTCTTATCTGCGGGATTACTGGGTGGGGGGAAAACTGTCTTCGTACTTGGATTTGTTACAAACAATATACAGGTTTCATTACGAGCACATTGTTATATTCTGCACAACCATTAAGCAAACAAGTCTTTCAAAGAAAGGAAGTTTATTTGGGGGCAGAATGATTTAATATATTTTAGTTGATCCTAGCGACAAACTGGGGCGACTGTTTAGGGAAAATTACTATAGACTTTTGAGGGAAGAACGCTGTTTATTATTGATGACTGTTCGCTGAACGAGACATTTAAAAAAAGAAAAGCTCCCGTCAAAGCTAGCCCTTTTGTGGGTGTCACGCCTTAGTTTCTGTGTGGCTTTAACTCAAAAAAAACAATGCCCGTCTTAAAAGGGCTTTAGATGCAGTTAAATCGTTGTATTATTTTACACTAAGAACAAAGCAGTTTTGAAGAATGTTTAAGTGAAAATTATATAATAAGGGACAAAGATGAGCTAAACAAAATAAAAGAGCAGTTAGAAAGATCTAAGCATGCTAAGCCCATGCTTACGGAAATGACCCTCCAGTTCAATACGTTTGTTTATTGTAGATTTTTTATTATTGATTGCTTATACAATTTGTTTATTATAATTTGTTTATTATAAAAAATGTCTCGAGGGCCAGAATCAAAAGTGGAGCTAGCTCTAAATGCACTGCAGTAGAGCTAAAGACTTAGCAGACACAACTGAGTTTGATCTAATAGGAGTTTCCAGGAAATGTTTATGGATTTGAGTATACAGATGATGGGGTTTACAAACGAACAGAAATTGAAGACAAAAACGGCAGCAACAATCCTACCCAGAAGAGATAAAAAATTTAAGGCAAACGATTTTGGCAAACGTGAATACAAACTTCATAAAAGAGAGAAGCTTGGGCGTTGCTTCCTGAAATTGCTTGGGATTTAAAGTTTGAATACAAAGCCCCAATGTTTACTATGATAAGAAAACAATTTTAGAAAGGCCTTAAATGCAGGACCCATTCTTGTTAGCCTAGTTCCCGGAATTGCAACAGAAAAAAACATATTGAAATAAACTAGGCGGGGTTCTGGAATATATGCTACAGAGAAAGAAGTCCTTAGCTGAAGTGGGGGATGATACCGTTGGTTTAGAATTTACCCAACGCTCCGTCACTACCCAAGCAAATGCGAGCTTTTTCGCTATTTATTACTCCGAGGGAGGGTTTATTCTAGTTTGCCAGAACCCTACGTTAATCAGAGGCATACAATAAAGGCTGAAAACTTGGGTGCCCCTTTTAAGCTCGTTATTGTTATTACTAAAAACGGAGATGAAATAAACACCCCCTTTCATCATCCGACAAGGTTACTATAATGGTTGACAAAGACAAACTAACAGTACTTGACTTTATTTTCATTAAGTATGTTGATTTTATTGCGTTTTACTCTGTTGGGTGAAGTGTGCCAGAAGGATTACTAAGAAGATATGTATAAGATTAATTTTAAAAAATAATCTTATTTAAAAATGGAGGTTCAGCAGTTTAGGGTTTGAGCAAATACTGAACTTCAAAAGGAAATAGAAGTGCTTGGTAAGTATAGGGCTACTAGAAAGAAATATGCTTAAAGCTTTAAATACTCTTTCTTATGTAATTACTGGCTCATCAGCTTTAGCTAGCGTAAGTGCTGGGTCTGGCATTGCCGTTTTAGCCCCTGGGTCGGGGCGCAGCCTCTCTAGCATTAGGAGGCCTTGGGGTTAGGGTTAGGCGCCCTGTCTATGGTTTGTAAGTGCTGTTTTAAAAAAAATTAACTCCTAAATTACAAAAGCACCCCTGCCATTGTAGCTTGGCATCGGCCAAAACTTTGTTCATTAAGATTTAAGAATAAAGCAAATCATTTCAGGATGAAAAAATCACGGGCGAAGAATTTGAGAAGCTTATGGCTGAGGTGATGATTACAGACGCCAAAAAATTGAACTTCAAAAGGAGGGAGGGAAAGACTTTTACTTTACGGCCAGGTAGACACTGATGCAAAATTAAAAAAAACAAATTTAAAAAACAAACACACGATCGGTTAAACCAAATAGACAAAAAAGATTAACAAAATGGTTTACAGACTAGCCGCTCCAAGACAATTAACGCCGGCAGGATGAATGACTGGACTGCATTCTCACCGGCCCATTTATTGCGTCCCCACCACCGCTACTCGCCCGCAATTCAATACTAGCTCAGTACTGGTAGACCGCGGGCCCAGAGGCGTCGTCTGCTTCAGCCAGGTCCGAGTTTGTCGTCTGCTTTTTGACATGCGTACTCACAAAAGTTGTCACGGTTTCTTCCCGGTGTGAAAACATTTTTCGCAAGTGAGTTGACCTAATTCTCTTTTCTGAAAATTTTTTCTCGCCGGAAGAACCCTGACGGAAATTCCCCCCTGGCAGTGCTAACCCCATTAACATGATGAATCGAAACAACATTTGTGAGTACGCATGTGTTAACCTTAGTGGATGCATTAACTGATGAATCGAAACAACATTTGTGAGTACGATGTGTAATATAAAAATTAGAACAATGATATCCTAATATGGACGTGTCTCCTCCACACAAAGCCAGCTTCAACTAACCAACCTTCAACAAGCCCGCCTTCAACTAACCCGCCCTCAACTAGCCCGCCCCCAACTAGCCCGCCCCTCAATAGCCAACCGTCAACAAGTGGGACTCGTGTGTATCGCTTTTTAGAAAGCGTGCGACAGATTCGAGTATTTCAAAACCCCTTCTCTAAAGTACCTTTCCAGAAAGAAAAACGAACTTCGTAGTTAAAAGAAAAAGTAGGAAGCAAAAACAAAGAAACGCGACCTTACAAAAGAAGTAAGAGCTACAGAGGGGCCAGATTTGACCAGGTTAATCAAGAAATATCTTCGTTAAAAAATTTGGCAATGACTAATGATTCTCAATCACAGTCCGACTGAAGGATAGCGCAGAACCCGCCAGGCATAGTTATTGATTTTTGCTTCTCTATCGCCGGCATGTGCTGTGTTGCAGTTATGTGTGCTGTGTGTGTGTTGTGTGTGTGTTTCAACCATGTTTTAGCACAAAAAAAAGGAAACTGATTAATTAATTTTTTAATTGTTATTTATATTCGGGTTTAAAATGAAGGCCGAATTAGCAAACAGAGTTATTAATATGCTTTACGAGTTGGATTGGGAGGAGGGGAGGGCGATAAAGATCAGTTAAAGAACAGGTTTGATGAATTAATTATGATCTTTTTAATCGCATAGGACATGCGGAAAGCGGGTTTAAGCAGGCTATAAGTAAAATACCAGATTCTTGACCCCAGCCAATTATAAAATTTTTCGCCATTTAGTCGGGTTAAAATAGCTTCTGAAGATGCTAATCTAACTGTTTCTACTGGCCCCGAAGGAGTAACTATTTGCTTTAATGAAGTCAATTTTTACGACTAACAACAACAAATGCTCATGAAGAGGAGCGGTTACTTAATTTTGTATTTATGATTTTAATCTGGGGTTTTAAAAAATGAACCCCCACGTAGTTATAACGCTTACAGAAATATTTGATGATTTTGGGGTGGACGATTAGTGCAGGAGTTGATAAAGAAGAGTTAAAAACCGTGTTTGATGAATTTATAACAGAACTTTTTGAAAGTTTAACTATACGAAGAAAGCGTAATGGAAGATTAGTAAAATTCAGAGTCTTATCCTAACCATTATAAAATTTTTTGCAATTTTACTCGAAAAATTGCCCCTGAAGATGCTGAATTGCATGTGTCTGATGATCTTGGGAGTAACTGTTACCTTTAAACCTGAACAGTTTTCACAATTAAAAGACTATGAATAACGCTGAATTTACAATTATTTTTATTTATTTTATATTTAAAAATGGCTGTTCGAACTTAGTGAATCTGATTTAAAAATTTTTAATGAATTATTTAACGAAACAATGAATTATTAAACATTGATTTTAGTGAATTTGGGTTGAGAATGATGTAGACAATATAATAAAAGATCATAGTGAACTGTTTAGCAAAGCAATCAAAGTAATAAACATTGACTGTTAGTGATTCAGAAAAAAGCTAAAATATTGGCGGGCGTTATTGTGAAAGTTACGTGTCTTGAAGGTTGCAGCACTTGGGTGAATAATAAAAAGCCTGTTTTACTTACTTTTATATTCATTTTTTTTTTTTAATCTACGTAAATATTTTGAGTTAAAAAATGAACCTCACAAAAATGTTCTGAGTTTGAAAACTGCCAGCCGGCGCACTGGGGAAAGGTTGCGGCCCGACAATTAATCAATATGTTAGCAAAGTAGAACATGGGCATCATAACCCCACAAAATGCCCCATGAAAGGCCGTAGCACACGCTATCTCTAAAATTTCCCGAGAAATTCAGATGGAAACCGCCCAGGGAAAAGTGCTATTGGCGTTCTGATTGATTATATAACCCCGAGATGAGTTGGATGGGGAGCTGGGTTTTCAACAAGGCAGAAAGGAAGTTATTAGCTATCGCGACTTTAATTCAAAACTGGGATGACTACATGGCTTACACAGTTTAACCATGCAAGTGAAAAAGAAAAGGGTAAGGGGTTCTGGCGGTCTGAAGGGACCGTCCTTGAAATTAAATTGAGACAAACAAGTTCCATCCTATAGTGGCAATTCTCACCTTCCCCTCCCAAAAGAGTTGTTTAAAACGGGCAGTCTTAAAAAAAAATTTCTGACAACATGTGTTTTATGTGGTGGTTTTTAGCCCCATTTACATCCTGTTAACAAGAACGCAGAAAGAGTATCAAATTATGAAGCATACAAACAAGAGCTGAACTTTGATAACATAACCTTTCCTGTGAGAATAGAAAGTTATTTCAGTTTGAAGAGCAAAAAAAACCAATCCCCTGTAAACGTTCACATGGCTGTAGAAGCTAATATGTGCCTCTAAGGGTTTCTCCCAACGCTCCCACTTGGGCCCAAACCGCTTCCCCAAAACATGTAGACTTAATCCTGTTTGAAGATAGTACAAAGAGCCATTATGTATTAATCGAACAATAAGCAGACTGTTAGATATACTAACATCAAAACTTAAACCCCTGCAGGGGGGAGCTTTGTAAAAGGAGTTGGCAGAACCCCTACTATAAAAGCAGCTGCAGTCATGAACGCATTGTTACGTTTTTAGATGTTGAAACCAAACTCCTCACACCCCCCACGGGTCTAAGTTAGTTTAAGAATTACCACAAAATGCAGATGAGTCCGTACGGGGTTTATGCGACTTTGAATCGATCTTACCGCAGTACTATGGCCCGCAACAGCAAGAACAAAAAACAACCTTATTAACCCACCATAAAGAATCTGTTCTTATGCGTTTATTGTTGTTAGGTCAGATGGGGCGCACACACGCCCAGAGATTTACGAGGCCCCAACGCAGCTAGTAGATTCTTGATCAAATTAAACAACTTCGCAATCAGTTATCCAACCAACTAAATCTTTCAGACATTGTTATGACTTCTAAAGATCAAGAACGCTATAACTCATCTACACACTGTTGATTTGCAATAAAGAATTATGTTAGGCAACGCAGTAAGAGACCCGATCACTTTACTGGAAAGTTCAGAGGGGCGGCACACAATTGTAATCTTCAGCTTAAGGTTGACCCTAAGACATGGAAACTGCTATCTCTTTCATAGCTTAAGGGGCTACGATTCTCATTTCTCAAGAAAGCAGTGACTTCTGAATATAAGGGGGGTACCTGCATTGCACAGTCTCAAAAAAGGGTACCTGACTTTTACTCTTGACTCTTATCCTTTTGACTCTGCCCAACATTGATGGCTGTTTAGATAAGTTAGCGGATCTCTACAAGACTTTCCAATCACTAAACAATACTTCGATCCGTCTTTGGTGCACAAAGGGTTATCCTTATGAATACATGAACTCGTGGGACAGGTTTGACAAAGGGACTCACTCCCTCCTAAAGGCGCTTTTCTTTTCTAGTCTTAGAGGTAAAGACATAACTGACTCTGAATATGAATACGCACAGAAAGCCTGGACAGAATTACACTGTCAAACAATGGGCGCACTATCACGATCAGTATTTATTGGCTGACGTGTGTTTATTGGCAGACGTCTTTCAGAATTACAGATCTACATGCATGAAACATTACAACTTGACTCGTCACATTACATCTCTGCCCCTGGCCTATCTTGGGACGCCTTCTTAAAGTCTACAAACTTCCCAGATTGACTTAATTTTGTTTTACCACACTCCAGATGATTGAAGATGGGTGAGGGGAGGCATTAGCATGGCCTCACATCCTTACTGCAAAGCCAACACAAAATTTAGACGACTATGACCCTGCTAAACCATCCACTATTTAATGTACTTAGACGCTAACAATCTGTATGGGTGGGCCATGAGTCAACCATTTCCACTGAGAAACTTTACAATGATAAAAGGGCCTCAAAATGTTAATACTGTGTTGGAGTTTGTTGTCACCAGCTTACGCCTGTAATCCAATGGACTAATCTTGGAGGTTTAGACTTAAAATATCCTTATGAAACTGCATAACCTTCACAACGATTACCCCCTACCCGCAGAAAGATTAAAGATGCCCTATTGAACCGCCTAAACTTGTTCCCAATCTTAGGAATAAAACAAAGGGTATGGGTGTCATTACAGACTGTTACAGTTTTACTTAAGACACGGGTTGAAACTGACGCAGTTCATGAATCATGCTTTGATCAAGAGCCATTTATGAGACCATACATCAAAAAGAACACTGATCTTAGAACCCGCCACTGTTTGCTTCAGAAAAGACTTCTTTAAAATGGGGAAAAATAGCGTTTTGGTAAAACTAGGAGAACGTTCACAATCGCAAAGATGTTAAATTAGTTACAAAAAAAAACCAACCCAATTAAGTTTGCCCTAAACCCAACTATCAAGACTTTAGAAGATTTAACGATAGCTTGGTTGGCATTAGATGAAGAAAAAAGATGTTAAGTTGGACAAGCCGGTGTTTATCGGCTTTATGTATTAGAGTTGTCAAGTTATTGATGTTAGAATTCTGAAACGACTACTTTTAAGCCACTGTACCCAGAAGCAAGAGCCTTACACAGACACCTGACTCTTTTATTCTAGACGTTCCCACAGAAGACTTTTACAAGACTTAGAAACAGAAGTGGCTAAAGGAGTTGATGGGTGGTACGACACATGCGACTATCCAAAAGACAGTCCTTACATTCAACGTGAACAAGAAAGTGATTGGGAAGATGAAGGATGAACCCTTTAAAGGGACGTTATAAAAGAATTGTCGGGGGTTGGGTCAAGTGTATAGCGTTGCCAGTCGACTTCTGTAATGAAAAAAGCTTTAAAAGGCATAAGTAAAGAAGTTGTCAAAAAAAATATATCTCACGATAACTACAAGCAAGCTCTCTTGAAAAACAAAATATTTCATCACACAAATGTTAATCTGCTCTCTACTCTCCATCAAGTAAACACAACTGCGTTAACAAGAGTCGCTAGTCTCTAACAATAACAAGAGGGAAATTTCGTCAATCCTGAGTTCTCATATGCTGTAGGGCACGGAGAACTTTAAAAGATTAACTTGACTGACTTAGCTTGTACTTAACTTAGGAACCTAACTAGTACTTATTTAAGAACCTAACTTAGTATTATTTTAAAACCTAACTAGTACTTACTTAAGAACATAACTGTACTTATTTAAGAAAACCCAACAGTACTTAAAAAAATAACTTATTTTTTGTACTTTACTTGTAATTTACTTGCACTTAACTTAAAAGTTTCTTTCTTAACTAACTTAACTTGTACTTTTTCTAGTTCTTTAAATTGTACTTTATCTAGTTCTTAACTTGTACTTTATCTAGTTCTTAAAAAACATTACAAAAAAAAATGGGTCTACTGCAGGAGGTTGCACTTTTTTTGCAGAAGTTGGTTTTCTTCTTTTTACGGCTTTGTGGGGGTTTGTAACTTTGCTGCTAAATATGGCGTTAGACATTTGTATGCTAAAAACTCCCCCCCCAACAACAAGCGGCACATACATAATAATACATCTTATAGTTTGTTTGTGATTGTGTTGTTGTTAATTGTGTTGTTGTTGGTGCTGGCGATGCTGTTTCTATCTAAGAATTTTTGTTTTGCTGATTGGTTTTATTTTCTTAGTCTGTTCCATTCAGCTAGTTTACGCCCAGCCTCAACACGTCCGGGGCTTTTAGCCTTTTTTTAACATTACTCACTTGTGGGTACATTCACTTGCTCCTGCGGTTAAATTCACTTGTGGTCCTGCTGACTGTCCTGCGGCGTCTTCTTCTCCTGATCGCTCATTTTTTTTATTGCGATTAAATTTAATATGATCAAAATTAATATGATTAAAAGTAATTAACCCCCTGATGAATGGACATAACATTGTCCCAATTTTGTAAAACATGTCACATGCAAGAGTTTCTAGGGACTTGTTTAAAACCGGGTCTTGTGATAAGTCATATTTTAAATCTTCTTTGAATCAACTGGCGCCATCTTACTTTCTAACTTAGCATAGACTAACATTGTCTGGCCCATGATCTAACCATTTTTGCCCTAGCTGTGCTTCGTACCTAGCATAGTACTTTCAACGTCTGAGTAAGACAGTTGCTGAATCTGTTCAATACTTAGTTCAACACCTAAATACTGTTTAGTTTTTCCACACGCAGCCAAGGAATATAATCTTTCTTTATGACAGTTGTCTACGGGGTAGTCTGCTTGCCCCTCACACTTTAATAGTTCGTCACAATCCATTTTTAAAAACAATAAAAAATAATATATACTTTTAAAACATGAGTTTAAACGGTTTGGGTTAATTTATGCAGTGGCCCTTTCGCGGTGTTATAGTCTATTCAACCCTTGCAAAATGCTTGTTAGGAATAAAACCGCCCAACATGGGAAAGTAGAAGTTCGCCAAAAAATAGTTGCAACTTATTTTTTAGCTTTAACAAAAAAAGATTATCTGATTAAAAAAGCACATGACAGCCTTTCGTATTTTGATTATTTTAATTATTTTTTTAGTTAATAAAAAGATGAGTGAAAAAAAAATTATCAAAACGATTTACCACTCTGCTGTGATTGGCGCCTTAGTATAGGGATAGTGCATTAGCAAAAAAACATGTTTAAATGAAGCCGGCCCGGGTCTAGGAAGGTTAGACATTGAGGATATTGTTAAGGTTTTAGGGTTTTAATTACTGCAGGGATTGCCATCAAAAGACTTTCTTTTTGCACAGGGGATTATCCCAGAAAAATATTGTTTATAGAAAGATTAATTTAGAAAATATTAATTTATTAAAAGTGTCTGGATTGGACCTGATAGTAGGAGGGAACTATTGTTACGCTTTGCCTTCTCTGGAAGCAATTATATGTTTGTAAATTGAGGTCTGATGAAGAAAGAGAACGTCATAACAAAGGGAATAGAAGATTTAGCTAAGTTGAGAGGCGCTTACGAGAAAAGACGAATTGCCCACTTAGACGCCAATTTAAAAAAAAGTTAAGGAACAGGAATTGCGCCAAAAGACTTTCTTATTACGCAGGGAATTTTTCCCAAAAAATATTAGTTCATAGAAAGTTATTCATAAGAAAATATTAATTTTAAAAAGATTTTGGGAGGGTAGTTATGATGGTAGGGAGGAGCTATTGTTAATGCTTTGGCCTCTCTGGAAAACAATTATATGTTTAGTAAATTGAGGTCTGATGAAAAAAGAGAACGCCATAACAAAGCAATAGAAGATTTAGCCAAAGCAAGAGACGCTTATGAGAAAAGGAGGATTGCTCCCCTTAGACTTTTATTAATAAAAAGTTAAGAGAACAGGGCCATGCAGGCACACATTTACAGACGTTGATGAAGCAATGAAAGAGTATTACTTAGTGACAGGAAAGAAGTTTCTAACATCGCACCGCCAGAACTGTCTGACTTTTATGAACCGTCCAGAAGAACAGAAAATAGCCCGAAATTGGTTTTATTGTGGGTTTTCTATGGGAGCAATCTATATTCTTGCACAAACAATTTAAAATCCAATTAAAAAACAGCCCTTTTTATGGATAAGCACAAAATATATTCTTCTCCTAAAGGTTATTGGAAAGGAAAGACTGCTATTGAAAAACTGAGTAAAGCTGCTAGAGTGTCTGAATCAGATGCGAAAGACTGGTTTTCAAAACAGGCAATTTGGCAAATATATCTGCCTGCCCCCAAAAGAATAATAAGGCCTAGATTTGTTAACTCAGTTCCTAATGGACACCCACCAGATGGACTTGCTGTATCTTCCACATGATAAAGTTAGAAGAAAAAAAGTTTAAGTATGCTCTAACAGTTGTTGACATGGCTTCAAGATACAAAGACGCCGAACCTTTAATGGATAAAAGCTCAACTGCTGTGGCTGTGGTTTTACAACAAATATACATGAGAGGTCCATTAAAGTATCCTAGAATGATTCAAGTTGATGATGGAAAAGAGTTTAAAGGCTATGTAAACCAGCTGTTTTTAAAACATCATGTTACAGTTAAGAGAGGGATCCCAGGCAACCATCGATCACAGGCCCTAGTAGAAAACTTTAATAAGAATCTAGCTGAACGACTGTTTACCTATCAGTATCACAGAGAAATTATGGACAGAACGCCTAATACAGAATGGGTTAGAAGATTGCCAGCAGTCTTACGCGCCATGAACAATGAAGAATTTAAAGCAACAGGGTTGAAGCCAGTAAACGCAATCAAATTAAAAAAAATTAGCATTACTGAAGATGTGCGGGGGACTCAAAAACTCTTGCCGTTTGGACTAAAAGTAAGATACTTGTATGCTCCTGGAGAGGCAGAGGGCGATGTTAGAATTAGAGCCACAGATCCTATATGGAGCGTAGACGTTATGAAGTTGAAAGAATCATGAAAACAGACCCTCCCGTATATTATTTAAGAGAAACTCTCTCTTCTAAAAAGCCTGCCCCTAAAAGATCGTTTGTTCGTGAAGAGCTGCAAGTTGTCCCACCAAACACAGTAAGCTAACAAAAAAATAGTATTTATTTTTTGTTAAACTTTTTTTTGTTAACCCCTTAATTTTTATATTCCTGGCGAGAATGTAAATATGTTTGTTCACGATCACCAAATCTTATCTAGCACGTAAGCCCCCGTTTTAAGTACTGATTGTGTCAATTTTTGGCGGTTTGGTGTGTTATTTTTTTTTGTAAAATAGGTGTTAATTTTGGCCAAAAGTGACATGTGATGGACGTGACTTGGATGTGAAAAGGGGGGTTTTCGTGCAAAATAAGATGGGTGAGCTTGAACCCGCATATTTACATTCTCTCCTTGAAAAAAAAATGGAGTCTTGCCTTTATTCCAGGCTGGTTTTAGGAATGGTAGAGGAGTCACACACCACATTGTCTACTTATCCTCAAATGTGAAAAAAGCTCTTGCCAAGCGTCATTCGACCCTTGCAACGTTCTTTGATGTTCATAGAGCCTACGATTCAGTATGGCTTTCTAAATTGTTGTACAAAGCACATGAAGTAGGAATACGAGGTTGCTTTTTTCCAATTTCTAAAAGCTTTCTTATCGGACAGAACTATCCAAGTCATGTACAATGGAGCTTTATCAACTTCTAAGACTATCAACATGGGTGTTCCCCAAGGAAGTGTAATCGCTCCAACACTTTTCTCGCTAATGCTTTACGATATTAAACAGGTTAATACAAAAGGTGCCACATTAGCTCTGTATGCAGATGATATTGCTCTGAGGAGAAATGTAAACTACAATTTTTCCAAACAACAAACCAAAGAAAGAAAATCATTGAACAGTATCAGGAAATAGTTGACAATATTTTTCATTACATGAAATCAAATGGGTTCGGTTTATCTGCTCACAAAACGGTTTTTGTTGTCTTTACAAAGAAAACAATTACGTTTGAAGGCAGAGAAGCTGTCTCTATAAGGGTTGATAATAATGTAAGTTTCTTGGTGTAATCTTCCACTATAAACCTTTTTGGAATAAACATATTAATTACCTTGTAGAAAAGGCTAGGAAGAAAATTGGTTTATTACGTGATCTTTCTGCTATACCTCTGATTAACTGGGGATCTAATCTCGTCTATGTCACCTCAGGGCTATTTCGTTCAATTCTGTCGTATGGCCACGAAGTTTGTTGGGTTTTTTTTATGGCTGGAAAGACAGATTCACACAAGCTAACCAGTATTGACTCGTTCGCCTTTAAAATTGCATTAAGACTTCCCCGATGGGCTTCAATTGATTTGAACGAACGAACGAACGAACGAACGAACGAACGAATTTTATTTTAAGAGGGTAGTGAATTAAGCATGAATACTTTTTTACATCCAGCCCTCTGGGCAAGAAAAAATCGATAAATAGTAAAAAGCAAATCAAACAAATACATGAAAATTGCAACAATTCCTTGCATGGGAACCTTTGACAAAAAAGAAGAAAGCAGAAAAAGAAACCAATGAACACCACCACCACCACCACCAACAACAACAACAACGAGAAAAAATGATCAGGGCAAGAAGGGGGGTGTGAATGGAGAGAGAGAGAGAGAGAGGAGGAGAGAGAGAGAGAGAGAGAGGAGAGAGAGAGAGAGAGAGAGAGAGAGACAGAGAGAGAGAGAGAGAGGAGAGAGGAGAGAGAGAGAGAGAGAAACCGACGACCGACTGGCGAAAGAAAGTCAGAGATAAAGGAAGAGAAAGACAATGAAGCAGATATGGATAAACACCTACGAAAAACTTTGAAAAACACATTAATGGCACAGGATGATCACTGCAATTTGCGTAGAATTGAGTCAACTTCAAACATCACATATTTGTTAAATTGAATCCGAATTGAGAATTGTCAATACATTTTCGGGTATAGTACAGTCAAATCTGAGACATTCATAAGATATTTTTGAAAATTAGACTTGAATTTTTTAAAGTTTGATTGATTTTTAAGTTCTTGAGGAATATGGTTCCATAGCCAACCTCCGGAATACGCCAGACTAGACTTGTATAGATTAATCATGGCAAACGGGAGGTTTATTTTATGTGAATGTAGATAGTCGTTAAAAGTGAACATATTTGTCAGCAAAAGTGGAGCATTTCCATGGAGTACCTTATGCATTAAGAGTTCCTTATTGTATAGACGTTTGGCTTTAAATGGGAGAATGCCTGATTGGTTATAGTCTGAATTTGACTTACAAGGAGGCTGGTATGTTACCCTTAAATGAACACAGGCTTAGTTGCGCCTGTAATTTTACAGTGAGAGCTAGAACCATCCCTGATTCTGTAATGACTGAACTGGATGGAAGTACGTATATTTCAAGAGAGATCCGTAACAAATCGGTATACATGTCCCTAGGTGATTATGATTCCCTATTGTTTCAGAACTGTAACCTGTCCCTTGTTGGTATTGCCGAGGTTTCATGTTGTCCATACCCTTCGTGGTTGTCAGAGCAGGCTGAAATCATCTACACTTACGGAGATCTTAATAAAATAAAAAAAAAGATAATTCTCTGTTACTATCATTGTGACGGATCGTTTCTCGTCCGGTCACAAATTTTCATGCAACCGTGCTTACCGGAAGGTAGTTGTCCGGAAGCCGGTTGGAAAATTCAGCTGACTGCTGCTCACCGGCGCACTGTTAAAAGCCGGGGGAGTTGAACGGTTAGGCAGTCTCTGCAGTGATTCCGGCAATGCAACAACACAGGAGTCCGCAGCTGTTTTTTGGTGGCAGTCAGGTATTTATCACCACAACGTTTATTTATTAGCAAACCGAAACCGTGTTCCCGTTTAGGAGCGACTGAAACTTCCTCAGCGCACTTGTGAAGGTTTTGTTTTTAAAAAAAGTATTTGTTGTGTTCTGTTATCCTATGACTTGATAGGGTAACAAAGCAAAATGCTGTCGGAAAACATAGATGAAGCGAGTGTTAAAGGAAGTGGTCTTCAACAAAAAAAAGAAGAAGATGTTGTTTATTCTGTGACTTAACTAGCGATGAATTCATGTTGGAAAAACTGTTAACTATTTCAATGTGGTTTAGCTAGACTTTGCGAGAAGAGGGAGAGTTTTGATGCTATGGATAGTAAGCTCCCAGTGTGAGCGAGAGACACTTCATGGATAAAGATTTTCATTTTGATGTGGATGAGTATTTAGCTCACTCTTGATATAAATATCAATATGTGTGTTGGTACACAAGAGTGTTGAGGAAATCTTTCCCTTGCATACATTGAAGTAGATGAATCTTTTTGTCAAGAAACCTTTTAAAAAAATCTGGTGATTATATGATTAATTGTGTGTAATGAATTGTATTAATGGTTTATTGAAGAGGGTCTAGGTGGAAATCCTTTCCCCAATTTGGAAAACTAAATTCTGAAAGGTTTATATGGAAATCCTTTTCCTGTGTAGTGTTGTGATTCCGGAAAAAAGGATTTTTGTAGTGTTATGATTCCGAAAAGGGAATGTTGTAGTGTTATGTTTCCGGAAAAGGGAATGTTGTAATGTTGAAGAAAGACTGGCTGCCAGTTTACGAGGATCGGGGCCGTAGCTGTGTCTACCCCTTGTTCTCCGCCTTATGTCGGCGTGGAGAGGTCGGCCTGAGTGCCGACAATCACCCTACCTGCCACTGCGCCCGGGACCGACTACCCGCTGGGCCTGTTGGGCTGGAGACGCCGCTGCTGCCAAGCCAGAGCGCCGCTCCGAGTTGAACCAGCGACCTGTTGGCCAGGCCGTCGTTGTGTTTGTGTGTGAGCCACAGCTCCTGTGTGAGACTGTCACCTCGTCGCCGGCAGAGACGCCGCGAGTGTGTTAGTGTTTGTTTTTTTTTAGCCACAGCTCTGTTTTTTTAGTCCTGTGTCGGACTTGATTTGACGCTTTAGTCGTCTTCTTCGTCATCTGCGTCATCTTCGTCGTCTTCGTCCTCCTCCTCGTCTCGTCGCTTTCGTCGTCTCGTCGCTTCCATCGTCTCGCCGTTTCGTCGTCGTCGTCGTCGACGTTGGAACCAGTAGCTCTAATATATATATATATATAGATATATATATATATTATATATATAATATATATATATACTATATATATATATTGAATTTTAAACAAAGCTTGCTCTTATGTCTTAGATTGAAGAAATAGGGGGAGATAAGCATTCATATCTGCAGTGGTAGATGATTTGCCTAACTAACAGTATGTGCTTGAGTGGTGTGAACGGGGAAAAAAAAAAAATAAATGCTTCTCACAATGAACCTTTAGCAAGCTTATAGTCTCCAAGGGGGAGACACCCTCCAATAGGGAGGGAAACTCACTAACATAAACTCCTGGTCATATACCGATATTTCGAAACTTGGTGGTTTCTCCTCAGTGACCCCGGGAAAGTGGTAATTTGACTCCTCTGCCTTTTCAGTTTAAGAAGAATGCAATCCCAGAAAAGGCTGGTGTGCAATACCGTAGTATGTTTGTTGAGTTTTCAAAAAACCAACCAAAGGAGCCACCTAAGAAGCAAACGAAAATCATGAAAGAGCAAAACAAGCTACATTTTCTTGTGAAAAATAGAAAATATAAAAAAATATCCTCTTAAGACACAAGTGCTGAGGGTCAGTTCTTGGAATGAATCTGCAAGGGACTAAAATACAACAAACTAATAAATTCCAAGGATAAGTACCGCGCACCGTTCCAGCAACTTACAGAGCAGCTTGGTGTTGCAATGACTGCAAGAAATATTGAATTTTAAACAAAGCTTGCTCTTATGTCTTATGCTTATCTCCCCCTATTTCTTCAATCTAAGACATAAGAGCAAGCTTTGTTTAAAATTCAATATTTCTTGCAGTCCCGAATTTATAGACCCAAATGATTTTGAATTAGAAGATGGGCATTTGTCTGTGAAAAACGCCCAAGGACAACTTGTTCGGCTTACAACTAAAAAAGACCCATCAAAGTTTTTAGCCGTGGGTTCAATTAGAAATAGACTCCCTGCGAGCGTACAAAATCGCCTAACCCTAACCCTAACCCTAACCCTAACCCTAACCCTAACCCTAACCCTAACCCTAACCCTAACCCTAACCCTAAAGGAAGGCCCTCAACTGTTTTAAGAGCTCTTCCATCAGGGAAAGCTGCATATTGCGATTATGAAATTATACAATTCCCTAATTTACAGTTTAAAAGATTAGTTTGTGGGAGGGTTGGATCATTTAATATAAAAATTGCAGACAAAGCGGGAAAGTTGTGAAATGTGATAACCTACACATTGTTTTGGAAATAAAATAATAAGTTGTTCTAAAAAATAATGTCGCGGGGGCCAGAAGAATCAGGAGTTACATTAGCGCCTGTAAGGTGTATAACCTTAGAATTAAAAGACCTTGCAGATGTTGCGGACTTTGAACAGAACGGTGAGATAGGCGCTTTGTATGGTTTTGAGTACACTAAAGATGGTGATTATAAACGCAAAGAGGTTGGCGACAGCAAAAGTTCCTAAACTAGAACAACTGCGCAATCTAGAGGCAAATAATGTTGGCCAGTATGAATATAAAATAGTTCAAAAAACCTGACCTCAAATGGCACTTAGAACCATATTTAGAATGGGACATAAAATTTGAATTCATAAGCCCATTTACATATTTTAGCCGTCAAAAAAGTTTCAGAAAAGCATTCAACTCTGGCCCTTTACATGTAAGTCTTATGCCGGACGACAATAGTCGGAAAGAAATTGAAATAACGCCGTATGGGAAAAAACAGTACATCCTCCACAGAAAAGAAACAGTTGTAAAAAAAGCTTCTACAAAATTACAGTTCTTTCCAAGCAGAAAATTAGGAGACACGTTCACAATAATATTTGAAATTTCTGTCTTTAAAGATGTGGAGAGGATGGGGTTGTGGGCGTTAGTGACGACCTTATAAAAGGAATTAATATTAGCTGGCAAAACTTAGACGTTAAACGTCTTAACGTTACCATCGTCGTTCTTCACAATGGTGAGGATATTAAGGTTATAACAACAAGCAACAAAATTACTGTTGACTTAAATAGAAACAATCTTACAGAACTGAATTGGATTAATCTTACACATTTAGGCCTTATAGGGTTTTATTATACTGAACAAGTTTTGACAGAGAGTATGATAAAAATAATAACTGGATTAGATTAAGTTCTGTTATAAAACTATGGAGCAGTTAAACTTTATGACAAAAAACTCCTCATTGCTCATTGATTTGTGGGCAGACTGGTTGTGGAAAAACAATATTTGTCCTAGACCTATTACAAACAGTTTATCGCTATAATTTTAATCATATTGTAGTTTTCTGTCCAACACTTAAATGGAACAAAGCATATCATGATAGAAGGTTTATATGGACAGATGATGACATATATTTAGTTGATCCTAGCAATAAACTGAGTGAGTGTTTAGAACAGTTTTATAGACTGTTTGAAGGAAACGCAGACACTATTTATTATAGATGACTGTTCGGCAGAAAGAGACATAGTTAAAAAGAGAAACACTTTATCAAAACTTGCTTTCAGTGGAAGACATGCCAGGATAAGTGTGTGGATTTTATGCCAAAAAATATAACTCAGTTTTAAAAGACTTTAGAGAACAGTTAAAGACTGTAGTGTTATTTCACATGAAAGACAGAGACTCATTTGAAGAATGTTTGCGTGAAAATGATGTTATTGAAAACGATCAGGAAAAACACAGGATTAAGCAAAAACTGAAATCTGAAAAGTTTAGTAAATTAGTATTGAAAACGGATAACCCTGCACAGTATGTTTGTTTGTAGATAATCGTTATTTTTGGTTATTGAAGTCTTACTTGTCAGAGAACAGGGAAATACCAATCCTAGGTCACTTCCGCCCGAAACTGGTTGAGGGCGGAAAGTGAGTTAGGATTGGTATTTCCCTGTTCTCTGCGTTGTTTGTCTTGGCTTGAGGTATGTAGTTTTGTGCAAGTATTAACTGTTTGTGAGAAGAAGTTTTGGTGTGCTAGTTGTGTTAAGTGTTAGTCCTGTGATTTGGTTGTTAATGTAGTGACGCACGGTTTCTGCACACGTAGGTGAGCTCAGCGGAAGTGCACCTCGCGTGAGAAGTGTTCACTGACTCTCAGGTAAACCAGCAGACGAACTCGGGCAGTACGACACGGGAGCTTGAAGAGAGCGGTCTGGCTAACTTGTTGTTAGTTTAGGGAGTGCGACGCTAGGCCTTGAAGAGAGCGGACTAGCTAACTTGCAGTTAGCTAGGGAGTTCGACACTCTGCCTTGAGGAGAGAAAGGACTAGCTAACTTCTAGTTTAGCTAGGGAGCTACGTCGTTACTACAGTGACAGTAACACTAGTGACAGACCAGCGCTAGGGCCTCCAGTTTATAGGAGACAGTTTTGCCCTAGCACTGCAACAGTACAGCTGTAGACGGTTACAATAGCTAGGACGGATTTGACAGTAACACTGCTGGGCCTGGAGACTGACAGAAAGACAGTGACTGTATGTGACAGACCTTACTTGGTAGTTCATGACAGTGAAGGGCTTTGGACAGAATCCTGACGAAACCACCAAGCCAGAGTCTGGACTGACCAGGTAAGGTATAGTGTTTGTGTGTGAGTGCAAAAGTACTGGGTATAAAAACGAACTTCTCTTAAGTGTAGGGAAACACTTCATTAATTCAAGTTATGACGGGGACAATAGCTGGGAGGTAGTTCTATGTGGTAGATGTGCGTGATGGTTATTGTTTGTGTGTTTATTGTGAATAAGGGTGTGGGTGGTAAATAAGGGTGCGTGTGTAAATCATTATTCTAGACTTGAGTTTTGTTTTTCCCTATCCAGTGAAATGTTGTTTGTATGTCTGGTAGTGAGAGCTGAGTGGTGTGAGGCCGTTTGACTGCTTAATTGTAGTTAGTGGAAGAGGTTTTGTAGTGTTTGGATGTGTGTATGAGTGAGTATGGTATGCGTGAGTTTAAGCTGGTGGGCGTGTGTATGTGTGTGTGTGTCGGATGCATTAAGTTATGGGAGTTGAGGCTTAATGTAGATATTTCCACCCAGTATGGCAACATTCATGGTTACTGTTGGTGAACTGTTAAGAGGCTATAATGGTTGTGTCATAATGATAATTGAATTGGCAATGTGGTTAAGTATACCTATTTGAGGTGTAGCCAAAATTGTGATAATGCTTCACTTTTGATTCCGGGTTGCTATACATAATTTTGGTGGAGACCAGGAAAATTGTGTAACATTTTGGAGGTTGCCCCTAAACATGTTTGATAAGGGGGAAATAATTATTCATAACTCGGTTTAAATTTTGTTGCAGAGGTGAGTGTGGTTGGGATTCAACATGCCGTGTGATTGATAGTATAGAGTTGCAATGTGAGGTTAGAATTATAATCACACAAATTGTTGGCGTGCCCCAAGGAGGTTAACTGACAGCTGCGTTGTATAACAAGAACAGTATGCAGTGTGGCTAACATGGCTGTATTACTCCAAAGGGCTAAAATCATGGTACTGGAGAAATTATGTTGTTAATTGGTTGATGAAATCTAACAATTGCCACTTCGTGATTGGTAACATGCAAAGTAGAGTTCGCAAGTGATAGCTGGCAGAGACTGATCACAATGGGGTTGTTTTATATTAAGGTGTGTGTTAAGGTATGTTAAAGTATGGGGATGTGTAGAGTGGATGATGTTGCTGACATGAGCTGTTTCATTTTGATATTGAACATAAATTGTTGTGACCTGGACAAAAGAGAAGTGAAATGACAAACTGAAGAATGAAAGAAAGATAACAGAAGAACTTTGAGGGAATGAAGACGATGCATTGTGGAAATAACCCACATTGGCTCTCTCTCTCTCTCTCTCTCTCTCTCTCTCTCTCTCTCTCTCTTCTCTCTCTCTCTCTCTCTCTCTCTCTCTCTCTCTCTCTCTCTCTCTTCTCTCTCTCTCTCTCTCTCTCTCTCTCTCTCTCTCTCTCTCTCTCTCTCTCTCTCTCTCTCTCTCTCTCTCTCTCTCTCTCTCTCCCTCCCCGTTTTGTGGAGTTTTATTCTATGCGTTTTGTGGAGTGTTTTATTCTATGCGTTTTGTGGAGTGTTTTATTCTGTTCGTTATGTGGAGTGTTTCATTCCATGGGTTTTGTGGAGTTTGCATTCTATGCGTTTTGTGGAGTGTTTCATTCTATGCGTTTTGTGTAGTGTTTCATTCTATGCGGTTTTTTTTTTTTTGAGCATGTCCATCATGAACAAATATCAATCCAGCGATGCTTTGGATCAGACATCTGTGAATGAGAAGAGGACGAGGTTGGCGAGACAATTATCATCAAGAGATTTGTAAAGCACCTGTATTATGTTTTTAAACTTTTTTAAAAATTTCAAATCCACTTTTCGCCCAGTTGACCTATACTGGAGAATGGTCACTATATCCATTTACAAGAAAAGTGTCCTTAGTTATAGTTTTTCATGTCAATGACGAAAATGCGATCAACTGGTATTTTGCAGGCCGAGGTTACATGGGTATGTAGGCATCCTTCAGTCTCGGAAGACTATGGAGTTGTGCTCTAGGTGTCTATTCTGGTACAGCGACGGGTGTGGCTGGCCAGTCCGAGGCGGGAATGAAAGTCCCTGTGGCAGAGGGCACAGATGAAGTCTGACGCTGGTCTGTCTGCTGGGCTGCAGCCTTTCTTCTCATTCTCTTTTCCCCGTGCTGCTGAGCGAGTGTCTCTTCGAACTTGGAGAGACCTTTCTGCACAGTCTGTCTCCAGGCTGACCGTTCGAGGGCTGTTGCTTCCCAGTTGTTCTGGTCGATGTTCAAGGCTTTTAGGTCCCTCTTGCACACATCTTTGAATGGCAGCTGTGGTCTGCCTGTGGGACGTTTTCCCTGCACAACCTCTCCATAGAGGAGGTCTTTAGGGATCCGTCCATCATCCATGTGCACGACATGGCCGAGCCAGCGCATACATCTCTGTTTCAGCAGCGTGTACATGCTGGTGCATCCGGTTCTTTCCAGGACAGCGTTTTTTGGGATCTTGTCCTGCCAGGTGATCTTCAGAATGCGTCGGAGGCTACGCATATGAAAAGCATTGAGCTTTCACTCTTGTCGGCATGCGAAGTCCAAGACTCGCTGCTATACAGGAGGGTGCTCATGACGCAGGCTCTGTAGATCTGGATCTGGTTCGGAGGTAGATACCTTCAGCTGCAGGACCAAATGCGTGTTTCAGCATCACAGCAAAGAAGATTCAAAACAGGGTGGGAGCCAGGACGCAACCCTGTTTCACTCCGCTCCGTATGTTGAAGGCAGCTGATGTTGAGCCGTCAAAGACGGCAGTCTCTTTCAGGTCTTCGTGGAAGGTTCTGATGATGCTGAGAAGTTTGGGTGGGCATCAAATCTTGGGAGGATCTTGAAGAGGCCATCTCTGCTGACCAGATCGAAAGCCTTTGTGAGATCTATGAAGGCAATGAAGAGTGGCTGCCTTTGCTCCCTACATTTCTCCTGAAGTTGTTTAAGGGAGACGATCATATCTGTAGTGGATCTGTTGGCACGGAAAACCCCACTGTGATTCAGGATAAACTTGCTCTGCAAGTACTTAGATACCCAATTTCAGGGCGGAAGTTTTCATTTTTCTGTTGCCTGGTGCATAGTTATCGATCCGCTTGTCGGTTTTCACCCTAAACCCCACGCACCCAGTGAGGCTAACGGACCGTGGCGGGGCAGCACCTTACTGGCTGAGGACTGCCCAGCTTAAGGCGGGTGGTAGCTGCCCAGTGAGATGCGATGACCTCTCCCACCATCGGAAGCAGCCCCTGGCATCTGACTCTACGCCAATTGAGTATGCAGACTTATAACCGGTAGACTGCTACTCCCCGTGTTTTGTCGACGCTGCAAAGCGAAGCTGGAGTGACCTCTCCAGAGCGCAAAGCCTGGGTAAGCAAGTATGGAGGGCAAGCTGTTACCCATGCAGCAGATTCTCCCTCTCCACGTTGCTGGAATGGTCCATTGGAAAGGCAAACGCCGATACACATGGTTCCAGTGCCGTTGCAGGAGTTGGCAGAACGTTGCTGTATACAGCCTCGGACTGCCTTGGGGACTCCGACTCCGGATTTTTCCTCAGGGTTGACTCCCGAAGCCTTTCCTAAGAGTGGGTATAGCCGCAAGGCAGCAGAGGTTTGAGATCAGAGTTTTTCTTCTCTTCTACGTGGATATAGATGTCAATAATCCAAGGTAAAAAATATATTTAAAAATATGCAAATGCCTATGGCTGAGAGGGTTTCAAGAAGTCGGCATCAAAATCACTGAACAGTTAATTTCAAACGCAGCAAGAAACAGTGTGACTATCATGGCAGCGAACTTGTCCGTCATTCAGGATTTTCAATAATGCAGACTTTACTGGGGTTGATTCTTTTGCGTCCATCTGTTTCGGGAGGGGAAGTGGGGAAAGTGGGGGGGGGGTGGGGGGTGGGGGGGGGGTGTTGGGGGGTGAGGGGGGGGGGGAAGGGGTGGGGGGGGGGAGTGGGGGAAGGTTGAGGGGGGGGTTGGGGGGGGGTGGGGGGGGGTGGGGGGTGGGGGGGGGGGGGGGTGGGGGGGGGTGGGGGGTAGGGGGGGGGGTTTGGGGGGAAGGGGGGGGAGGGGGGGAAATTTGGGAAGGTGAGGGGGAGAAGTGGGGAAGGTGAGGGGAGGGGGGAAGGTAGGGGGAGAAAGGGGGAGGTGAAAAAAAGGGGGAGGGAAATGGGAAGGGGAGGAGGGGGTGGGGAAGTGAGGGGGAGAAGTGGGGGGAAGGGAGGGGGGAGAAGGGGGAAGGTGAGGGGGGAGAAAGAGGGGGAAGTGAGGAGGGAAAAAGTCGGGAAGGTAGGGGGAGAAGTGGGGGTGAGGGGGAGGGGGAAAGGGGGAAGAAGGGGGTGAGGAGGGAGAAGTCAGGAAGGGGAGGAGGGAGAAAAGGGGGGGGGGGGAAGTGGGAAGGGGGGGGAGAAGTTGGGGGGGTGAGGAGGGGGAAATAAAGGAAGAAATGGGAAGGGGAAGGGAGAATGGGGGAAATGGGAGGGAGAAGCAGGAAGGGAGGAGGAGAAGTGGGGGGTAAAGGGGAAATGGGGGAAAGGGGGGGGGAGTAAAGGGGGGGAAGGGGGAAGGGGGGGGGAAAGTGGAAGGTGAGAGAGGGGGGGAAGTTGGGGGAAAGGTGAGGGGGAGAAATGGGGGAAAGGGGAGGAGGAGAAGTGGGGAAGGGGAGGGGGGGAGAAGTTAAGGGAAGGGGAATTTTAAGGTAGGAGGAGAAGTGGGGAAGGTGGGAAAGGGAAATAAGGGGGGGGGGAGGTGGATGGAGGGGGAAATTGGGGGGTGAGGGGGGGAGAAAATAGGGGGGGTGGAATGTGAGGGGGGAGAAGTCAGGGGAAGGGGGGAGGAGGGAGAATGGGGAAGGGGGAGGAGGGGGAATGGGGGGGTGAGGAGAGAAGTGGTAAAGGTGGGTGGGGGAGAATGGGGAAGGTGAGGAGGGAGAAGTGGGGAAGTTGTTGGGGGAGAAATGGGGAAGGGGGAGGGGTGAGAAGGTGGGAAGGTGGGAGGGGGAGAAGGGAAGTTTGGGAGGGAGAAGTGGGGAAGGTGAGGAGGGAGATGGGGGAAGGTGAGGGGGGAGAAGGTGGGAGAAGTGGGAAGGTGAGGAGGGAAAGTGGGAAGGGGAGGGGGGAGAAGTGGGGGGGTGAGGGGGGGAGAAGTGGGGGGGTGGGAGGAGAAATGGGGAAGGTGAGGAGGGAGAATGGGAAGGTGAGGGGGGAGAAGTCAGGGGGAGGAGGAGAAGTGGTGAAGGTGGGAGGGGGAAAATGGGGAAAGGGGAGGAGGGGAAGTGGGGGAAAGGGGGGGGGAGAAGTGGGGGGGTGAGGAGGGAGGGAAATCAGGGTGGTGAGGGGGGGAGAATTGGATGGGAGGAGGGGAATTCGGATGGTGAGGAAGAAGGGGGGAGGGGGGAGAAGTCGGAGGTGAGGGGGAGAAAAATGGGGAAGGTGAGGAGGGAGAAGTGGGAAGGTGAGGAGGGAGAGGGGGAAGGGGGGGTGGGGGGGGGGAGGAGAATAGGAAGGTGAGGAGGAGAAGTGGTGAAGGTGAGGGGGAGAATGGGAAGGTGAGGAGGGAGAAATGGGGAATAAAGGGGTGGGGGAAGTGAAGGGAGTGGTTAGGAGGGGGAAAAGGTGGGGGGGGGAGGAAAAGGAGGGAGGAGGGAGAAGTGGGGAAGGTGAGGAGGGAGAAGTGGGGAAGGTGAGGAGGGAGAAGTGGGAAGGTGAGGAGGGAGAAGTGGGGAAGGTGAGGAGGGAGAAGTGGGGAAGGTGAGGAGGGAGAAGTGGGGAAGGTGAGGAGGGGGAAGAGGGGAAGGTGAGGAGGGGGAAGAGGGGAAGGTGAGGAGGGGGAAGTGGGGAAAGGGGAGGGGGAGAAAGGGGGAAGGTGAGGAGGGAGAAGGCGGGAGGTGAGGAGGGGGAAGTGGGGGAAGGTGAGGAGGAGAAGGCGGGAAGGTGAGGAGGTAGGGAAATGGGGAAGGTGAGGAGGGGAGAAGTGGAAAGGTGAGGAGGGAGAAGGGGGGAAGGTGAGGAGGGGGAAGTGGGGAAGGTGGGGGAGGGAGAAGTGGGGAAGGTGAGGAGGGAGAAGTCGGGAAGGTGAGGGGGGGAGGGAAATCGGGAAGGTGAGGAGGGGAAGTGGGAAGGTGGAGGACGGAGAATCAGGATGGTGAGGAGGGAGAATTCAGGATGGTGAGGAGGGAGAAGTCGTGAAGGTGGAGGGAGAAGTCAGGAAGGTGAGGAGGGAGAAGTGGGGAAGGTGAGGAGGGAGATGTGGGGAAGGTGAGGAGGGAGAAGGGGGAAGGTGAGGAGGTGGAGGGGGAAGTGGGGAAGGTGAGGAGGAGAAGTCAGGGGAAAGGGGAGGAGGGAAAAGTCAGGAAGGTGAGGAGGGAGAAGTGGGGGAAGGTGAGGGAGGAGATGTGGGAAGGTGAGGAGGGGGAAATGGGAAGGTGAGGAGGGGGAAGTGGGAAGTGAGGAGGGAGAAGAGAAGTGGGGAAATGGGGGGGAGAAGTCGGGAAGGTGAGGAGGGGAAGGGGGAAGGTGAGGAGGGAGAAGTGGGGGAAAGGGGAGGAGGGAGAAGTCGGGAAGGTGAGGAGGGAGAAGTCAGGAAGGGGAGGAGGGAAAAAGTGGGGAAGGTGAGGAGGGGGAAGTGGGAAGGTGAGGAGGGAGAAGTGGGGAAGGGTGAGGAGGGCGAAGTCGGAAGGTGAGGAGGGCGAAGTCGGGAAGGTGAAGAGGGCGAAGTCGGGAAGGTGAGGAGTGAGATGTGGGGAAGGTGAGGAGTGAGAAGTGGGGAAGGTGAGGAGGGAGAAGTGGGGAAGGTGAGGAGGGAGAAGTCGGGAAGGTGAGGAGGGAGAAGGGGGGGGAAGGTGAGGAGGGAGAAGTGGGGAAATGAGGAGGGAGAAGTGGGGAAGGTGAGGAGGGGAGAAGTGGGGAAGGTGAGGAGGGAGAAGTCAGGAAGGTGAGAGGGAGAAGTGGTGAAGGTGAGGAGGGAGAAGTGGGGAAGGTGAGGATGGGAGAAGTGGGGAAGGTGAGGAGGGAGAGTGGGGAAAGGTGAGGAGGGAGAAGTCGGATGGTGAGGAGGGGAATTTTCAGGAGGGGAGGAGGGCGAATTCGATGGTGAGGAGGGAGAATTTAGGATGGTGGGGGGAAAGTCGGGAAGGTGAGGGAGAATCAGGAAGGTGGGAGGGAGAAGTGGGAAGGTGAAGGAGGGAGATGTGGGGAAGGTGAGGAGGGAAAAGTGGGGAAGGTGAGGAGGGGAAGTGGGGAAGGTGAGGAGGGAGAAGGTTTAGGAAGGTGAGGAGGGAGAAGTCAGGAAGGTGAGGAGGGAGAATGGGGAAATTGAGGAGGGAGATGTGGGGAAGGTGAAAGGAAAGGAGATATCTGGAAGGGGAGGGGGGAGAAGTGGGGAAGGTGAGCGGAGGGAGAAGTGGGAAGGTGAGAGGGAGAAGTGGGGGAAAGGGGAGGAGGGAGAAGTGGGGAAGGTGAGGAGGGGAAAAGTCAGGAGGGGAGGAGGGGGAAGTCAGGAGGGGAGGAGGGAGAGTGGGGAAGGTGAGGGGGAGGGGGTGGGGAAAGGGGAGGAGGGGGGAAGCGGGAAGGTGAGAGGGAGAAGTGGGGAAGGTGAGGAGGGGAAGATGTTGGGGAAGGTGAGGAGGGAGAGTTGGGGAAGGTGAGGAGGGAGAAGTGGGGGAAATTTGAGGGGGAAAAAGTGGGGGGGTGAGGAGGGAGAAGTGGGGAAGGTGAGGAGGGAGAAGTGGAGAAGGTGAGGAGGGAGAAAGGGGGAAGGTGAGGAGGGGAGAAGTGGGGGAAGGTGAGGAGGGAGAAGTGGGAAGGTGAGGGGGAGAAGTGGGGAAGGTTGAAAGGGGGGAGATGTGGGGAAGGTGAGGAGGGGGGAAGTGGGGGGAGGGGGGAAATCGGGGGAAGGTGAGGAGGGAGAAGTGGGGAAGGTGAGGAGGGGAAGTGGGGGAAGGTGAGGGGAGAAGTGGGAAGGTGAGGAGGGAGAAGTGGGGAAGGTGAGGAGGGAGAAGTGGGGAAGGTGAGGAGGGAGAGTCGGAAGGTGAGGAGGGAGAAGTCGGGAAAGGTGAGGAGGGAGAAGTGGGGAAGGTGAGGAGGGAGAATGGGAAGGTGAGGAGGGGGAAGGGGAAGGGGGGAGAGCAGGAAGTGGGGAAGTGGGGGGAGGGGGAGAAGTGGAGGAGGGAAGTGGGGAGGTGAGGAGGGAGAAATTGGGAAGGGGAGGGGGAGGTTGGGGAAGGTGAGGAGGAGAAATGGGGAAGGTGAGGAGGGAGAAGTGGGGAAGGTGAGGAGGGAAAGTGGGGAAGGTGAGGAGGGAGAAGTGGGGAAGGTGAGGAGGGGAAGTGGGAGGTGAGGAGGGAGGAAGTGGGGGAAGGTGGGGGGGAGAAGTGGGGAGGTGAGGAGGGAGGGGAAATGGGGAGAGGTGGAAGGGGGGGAAGTGGGGAAGGTGAGGAGGGAGAAGTGGGGAAGGTGAGGAGGGAGAAGTGGGGAAGGTGAGGAGGGAGAAGTGGGAGTGTGGAGGGAAGAATCGGGAAGGTGAGGAGGGAGAATTGGAAAGGTGAGGAGGGAGAAGAAGGTAGGAGAGGAGAAGTGAAGGGAGGAGGGAGAAGGGGGAGGGAGAAGCGAAGGTGAGGAGGAGAAGTGGAAGGTGAGGAGGGGGGGAAGTGGGGAAGTTGAAAGGGTTAGGAAGGGGGGGGAAGGTGAGGAGGGAGAAGGGGGAAGGTGAGGAGGGAGAAGGGGGAGGTGAGGAGGAGAAGTGGGGAAGGTGGAGAGGAGGAAGTGGGGAAGGTGAGGAGGGAGAAGTGGGAAGGGGAGGAGGGAGAAGTGGGGAAGGTGAGGGGGAGAAGTGGGGGAAGGGTGAGGAGGGAGGAAGTTGGGGGAAGGTGAGGAGGGAGAAGTGGGGAAGGGTTGATTTAGGGAGAAGTGGGGAAGGTGAGGAGGGAGAAGTGGGGAGGGAAGTGAGAGGGAGAACGGGAAGGGGGGGAGGGGGAAGTAAGGGGGAAGGTGAGGAGGGGATCGGGGGAAGGGGAAGGAGGGGGAAGGGGCAGAGTGGGGAAGGAAAAGGGAGAAGTGGGGAAAGGTTAGGAAGGGAAGTGGGGAAGTGAGGAGGAGAATGGGGATTGAGGAGGAGAAGTGGGGAAGTGAGGAGGGAAAGGCGGAAGGTGGGGAGAAGTGAAAGTGAAAGGGGGGAGTGTCAGGATGGTGGGAGGGAGAAGTGGGGAAGAGACGGAAATTAATGTTGAGGAGGAGAAGTGTGAAATGAGGGGGAAGTGTGAAGGTGGGGGGGAGGGCTGGAGGTCGTGAGGTGAGGAGGGAGAAATCAGTGGGGAGGGGGGAATGGGAAGGTGGGAGAGAAGTGGAAGGTGAGGGGAGAAGTGGAAAGGGGAGGGGGAGAATGTGGGAAGGTGAGGAAAGAAGTGGATAACGGTGAGGGGGGAGAAGTGGTTGAAGGTTGAGGAGGGAGAAGTGGGAAGGTGAGGAGGGAGAAGTAGAAGGGGGGGGAGAAGTCAGGAGGAAAGGAGGAGAGTGGGGAAGGTGAAAGGGGAAGTGGGGAGGTGAGGAGGGGAAGTGGGGAAGTGAGGAGGGAGAAGTTGGAAGTGAGGAGGGAGAAGTGGAATAAGGGGAGAGTGGGGAAAGGGGAGAGGAAAGTGGGGAAGGTGAGGAGGGAATGGGAAGGTGAGGAGGGGGATAGGGGAAAGGGGAAGGGGAGGGAATGGGGGGAAGTGGAAGTGAGAGGGAGAAGGGGGAGGTAAGGAGGAGAAGGGTAAGGTGAGAGGGAGAAGTGGGGAAGGTGAGGAGGGAAATGGGAAGGTGGAGGGAAGTGGGAAGGGGAGGGGAAAAAGGGAGGTAGAGAAGTGGGGAAGGTGAGGAGGAGAAGTGGGAAGGTGAGGAGGGAGAAGTGGGGAAGGTGGGAGGGAAGTGGGTAGGTGAGGAGGGAAAGTGGGAAGGTGGGAGGGGGGTGGGGAAGGTGGGAGGGGAAGAGGGGAAGGTGAGGAGGGAGAAGAGGGAAGGTGAGGAGGGGAGAATGGGGAAGGTAGGAGGGAGAAGGCGGGAAGGTGAGGGGGAGAAGGCGGGAAGGGAGGGGGAGAAGTGGGGAAGGTGAGGGGGAGAAGGGGAAGGGAGGGGGGAGAATGGGAAAGGGGAGAGGAAGTATAAGGTAGAGGAGAAGGGGAGGGAGGGGGAAATGGGGAAGGTGAGGAGGGGAATTTTGGGGGAAGGTGAGGAGGGGAAGTGGGGAAGGTGAGGAGGGAGAAGTGGGGAAAGGGGGAGGGGGAAGGGGGAAGTGAGGAGGGGAATTTGGGAAGGTGGGAGGGGAAGCGGGAAGGTGAGGAGGGCGAAGTCGGGAAGGTGAGAGGGCGAAGTCGGGAAGGTGAAGAGGCGAATCGGGAAGGTGAGGGTAGATTGGGAAGGTGAATGGATGGGGAAGTGGAGGTTGAGGAGGTGAGAGGGGGTCGGAAAGGTTTAGAGGGGAAGTGGGGAAGGTGAGGAGGGAAGTGGGAATGGGAGGGAAAGTGGGAAGGTGAGGGGAGAAGTGGGGAAGGTGAGGAGGGAGATGTGGGGAAGGTGAGGAGGGAGAAGTGGGAAGGTGAGGAGGGTGAAGTCGGAATGGTGAGGAGGGCGAAGTCGGGAAGGTGAGGAGGGCGAAGTCGGGAAGGTGAAGAGGGCGAAGTCGGGAAGGTGAGGAGTGAGATAGTGGGGAAGGTGAGGAGTGAGAAGTGGGGGAAGGTGAGGAGGGAGAAGTCGGGAAGGTGAGGAGGGAGAAGTCGGGGAAGGTGAGGAGGGAGAAGTGGGGGAAGGTGAGGAGGGAGAAGTGGGGAAAATGAGGAGGGAGAAGGTGGGGAAGGTGAGGAGGGAGAAGTGGGGAAGGTGAGGAGGGGAGATGTGGGGAAGGTGAGGAGGGAGAAGTCAGGATGGTGAGGAGGGAGAAGTCGTGATGGTGAGGAGGGAGAAGTCGGGAAGGTTGAGGAGGGAGAAGTCGGGAAGGTGAGGAGGGAGAAGTGGGGAAGGTGAGGAGGAGAAGTGGGGAAGGAGAGGAGGGAGAAGTGGGGAAGGTGAGGAGGGAGAAGTGGGGAAGGTGAGGAGAGAGAAGTGGGAAGGTGAGGAGAGAGAAGTGGGGAACGGTGAGGAGGGAGAAGTGGGGAAGGTGAGGAGGGAGAAGTGGGGAAGGTTGAGGAGGTAGGAAGAGTAAGGAAGGGGAGGGAGGGAGAAGTGGGGAAGGTGATTCGGGAGAAGAAGGAGGAGGGAGATGGGGAGGAGATGGGAAGTGGGGAAGGTAAGGGGGGAGAAGTAGGAAGTAGAGGGAGGAGGGAGAAGTGGGGAAGGTGAGGAGGGAGAAGTGGGGAAGGTGAGGAGGGAGAAGTGGGGAAGGTGAGGAGGAAGAGAAGTGTGGGGAGAAGGTGAGGAGGGAGAAGTGGGGAAGGTGAGGAGAGAGAAGTGGGGAAGGTGAGGAGGGAGAAGTCGGAAGGTGAGGAGGGAGAAGTCAGGGGAAAGTGAGGAGGGAGAAGTGGGGAAGGTGAGGAGGGAGAAGTCTGGAAGGTGAGGAGGGAGAAGAGGGGAAGGTGAGGAGGGAAAGTGGGAAGGTTAGGAGTGAGAAGTCAGGAAGGTGAGCAGGGAGAAGTCAGGATGGTGAGGAGGGAGAAGTGGGGGAAGGTGAGGAGGGAGAAGTGGGGAAGGTGAGGAGGGAGAAGTGGGAAGGTGAGGAGGAGAAGTGGGGAAGGTGAGGAGGGAGAAGTGGGGAAGGTGAGGAGGTAGAAGTAGTGAAGGTGAGGAGGGAGAAGTGGGGAAGGTGAGGAGGGAGAAAGTGGGGAAGGTGAGGAGGGAGAAGTGGGGAAGGTGAGGAGGTAGAAGTAGGGAAGGTGAGGTGGGAGAAGTGGGGAAGTGAGGAGGGAGAAGTGGGGAAGGTGAGGAGGGAGAAGTGGGGAAGGTGAGGAGAGAGAAGTGGGGAAGGTGAGGAGGGAGAAGTGGGGAAGGTGAGGACGGAGAATTAGGATGGTGAGGAGGGAGAAGTCGTGAAGGTGAGGAGGGAGAAGGGCGAAGGTGAGGAGGGAGAAGTGAAGGTGAGGAGGGAGAAGTGAAGGTGAGGAGGGAGAAGTCAGGAAGGTGAGGAGGGAGAAGGGGGAAGGTGAGGAGGGAGAAGTGGGGAAGGTGAGGAGTAGAAGTGGGGAAGGTGAGGAGAGAGAAGTGGGGAAGGGTGTGGAGGGAGAAGTCGGGAAGGTGAGGAGGGAGAAGGGGGAAGGTGATGAGGGAGAAGTAGGGAAGGTGAGGAGGGAGAAGTGGGGAAGGTGAGGAGGGAGAAGGGGGAAGGTGATGAGGGAGAAGGCGGGAAGGTGAGGAGGGAGAAGTGGGGAATGTGAGGAGGGAGAAGTGGGGAAGGTGAGGAGGGCGAAGTCGGAAGGTGAGGAGGGAGAGTGGGGAAGGTGAGGAGTGAGATGTGGGGAAGGTGAGAGGGAGAAGTAGGGGGAAGGTGAGGAGGGAGACGTCGGGGAAGGTGAGGAGGGAGAAGTGGGAAAGGTGAGGAGGGAGAAGTGGGCGAAGGTGAGGAGGGAGAAGTGGGGAAATGAGGAGGGAGAAGTGGGGAAGGTGAGGAGGGAGAAGTCAGGAAGGTGAGGAGGGAGAAGTGGGGAAGGTGAGGAGGGAGAAGTCAGGATGGTGAGGAGGGAGAAGTGGGGAAGGTGAGGAGGGAGAATTCAGGATGTTGAGGAGGGAGAAGTCGTGAAAGTGAGGAGGGAGAAGTCGTGAAGGTGAGGAGGGAGAAGGCGGGAAGGTGAGGAGGGAGAAGTCGTGAAGGTGAGGAGGGAGAAGTCAGGAAGGGAGGAGGGAGGAAGTGGGGAAGGTGAGGAGGGAGAAGTGGGGAAGGTGAGGAGAGAGAAGTGGGAAAAGTGAGGAGGGAGAAGTGGGGAAGGTGAGGAGAGAGAAGTGGATAACGGTGAGGAGGGAGAAGTGGGGAAGGTGAGGAGGGAGAAGTGGGGAAGGTGAGGAGGGAGAGAGTCAGGAAGGGGAGGAGGGAGAAGTCAGGAAGGTGAGGAGGGAGAAGTGGGGAAGGTGAGGAGGGGAGAAGTGGGGAGGGTGAGGAGGGAGAAGTGGGGAAGGTGAGGAGGGAGAAGTGGGGAAGGTGAGGAGGGAGAAGTGGGGAAGGTGAGGAGGTAGAAGTGGGGGAAGGTGAGGAGGAAGAAGTGGGGAAGGTGAGGAGGGAGAAGTGGGGAAGGTGAGGAGGGGGAAGAGGGGAAGGTGAGGAGGGGGAAGAGGGGAAGGTGAGGAGGGAGGGGGAAGTGGGGGGAAGGGGAAGGTGAGGAGGGAGAAGGCGGGAAGGTGAGGGAGGGAGGAGGGGAAGTGGGGAAGGAGAGGAGAAGTGGGAAGGTGAGGAGAGAAGTGGGGAAGTGAGGGGAGAAGGGAAGGGGAGGGAGAAGTGGGGAAGGTGAGGAGGGAGAAGTGGGGGAAGGTGAGGAGGGAGAATGGGGAAGGGGAGGGGTGGGGAGGTGGGAGGGGGAGAGGGAAGGGAGGAGGGAAGAGGGGAAGGTGAGGAGGGGGAAGTGGGGAAGGTGAGGAGGGGAAGTGGGGAAGGTGGAGGAGGGGGAAGTGAAGGAGAAGGTGAGGTGAGGAGGGAAGTGAGGGAAGGGAGAGGGGGAGGTGAGGAGTAGGGGGAAGGAGGAGGGGGGAAAGGTGAGGGGAGGGGGAAGAGAGGGGAAGGTGAAGGAGGGGAGGGGAAGGTAGAGGGGAAGTGGGAAGTGAGGAGGGAGAAGGGGGAAGGTGAGGGGGTGAAGGGAGGCAGTGGAAGGTGAGGAGGGGAGTCGGAAGGTGAAGGGGAAGGGGAGGTGAAGAGGCGAAGGCGGGAAGGTGAGGAGGAGAAGTGGGGAAGGTGAGGAGGGAGAAGTGGGGAAGGTGAGGAGGGAGAAGGGGGGGAAGGTGAGGAGGGGAGAAGTGGGGAAGGTGAGGAGGGAGAAGTGGAGGTGAGGAGGGAGAAGTGGGGAAGGTGAGGAGGGAGAAGTGGGAAGGTGAGGAGGGAGAAGTGGGAAGGTGAGGAGGGAAGTGGGGAAGGTGGGGGAGGGGAAGTGGGAAGTGGAGGGAGAAGTGGGAAGGTGAGGAGGGGAAGTGGGGAAGGTGAGGAGGGAGAAGTGGGAAGGTGAGGAGGGAGAAGTGGGAAGGTGAGGGGAGAAGTGGGGAAGGTGAGGAGGGAGAAGTGGGAAGGTGAGGAGAGAGTGGAGGGAGGAGGGAGAAGTGGAGGGAGGGGAAAGGAGGAGGGAGAAGTGGGAAGTGAGAGGGAGAAGTGGGAAGGTAGGAGGGAGAAGTGGGAAGTGAGGAGGAGAAGTCGGAAGGAGGAGGGAGAGTGGGAGGTGAGGGAAGGGGAGAGAGGGGATGGGAAGGGGAGGGAAGTGGGAAGGTGAGGAGGGAGAAGTGGGAAGG
>CM031611.1:1471267-1501267 GCA_018398815.1 Conus ventricosus
AGAGAGAGAGAGAGAGAGAGAGAGAGAGAGAGAGAGAGAGGTGGAAGGAGGCAGGGAGAGGGAGGAAAAAGAGGGAGGAGACCAGGAAGATTAAGATGTCCCTCCAATGTCACCGATCCACCCCCTATCTATTCCACACCCTCCCCTAACTACCCCCGTCATTTAGGAAGCACGGCATATTCTCTCTCTCGCTCTCCTCCACCCTCTCACTCCCCCCCTCTCTCATCTCTCTCTCTCTCTCGCTTCTCATCCTCTCTTCTCGTCTCTCTCTCTCTCATCTCTCCTCTCATCCTCCAGATACAGTTGTTACTACTGATCATTCAAGCTCTAATGAACTGTAAAGAACTCCATCAATTTTGTCTCACGACAAACAAAAATCACGTCTGAACTACACATTCCACTCATAACTGTGCACGAGGTGGTATCAGTTACCTACTTCCATCGCAAACAGTCAGGTGAACACGTGGAATAGATGGCAAAGAATGGCAAATTCTGAACTCTTGGCTTCAGTTATAACTGGACACGTTAACGTATATCTTTAATCTGTGCATGAGTGTAAAAAGTTATTTTCCTAATATCGTTCAAAAAAGCAAAAGTTATACCCATTCATAAATCCTGGTGATAATACTGATCCTTCAAACTACAGACCAAATCATCTTATCTATCCTTTCCAAACCTCTAGAAAAGCATTTAAATAAAACATCCTTCATCACGTCAAAAGTACGATTTGCTCCATCCCGGACAGTCCTGTTTTCATACGAAACATTCCTGCCATTCTGCATTAATCAATCTTGTAGATGTGTGGCTTTACTAATATTAATAATCAACAGATATTGTGGAGTCATATTCGTTATTTTTAAAAAAGCATTCGATGTCATTGACCACAATCTCCTTTTTCGAAAACTGAGATATACGTCTTTCAAAATCCGCCCTTATCCTTCAAAAATCATACATCCACAAAACGCCAACAATGCTCCTTTTCGGGACGGTCTGTTCCTCTTCTATAACAAATTCTTAAGTATGGCTTCCACATGGCTCTATTTTTTAGGCCCGCTACTCTCTCAATCTACCATTAATGACCTACCCCTACATGTGAGATCTACATTTCTACCACTTTGCAGATGACACCACAATTCACATCTCAGCCATAATGATCCTTCCAGTATTTCAAACATTTGCAAGAGAGTACAACGACCTTGTAAAATGGACCGAACTGAAATCATATGTCACTCACCCTCCAAAAAACAAAACTCATGTACATTACACTAGGTCAAAAAAGACAAAAGCTCACCAATGATTTCCTCACTATACACCTCAATATGTGCTTGTGGAACAAGTCACTCATCATAAAGTATAGACTAATAATGAAATAGTCTCAGCCTGTAATCCCCACATAACGTTACTATGCCAAAAGCTCTCCCAAAAGTCTAAACAGCTCACCAAATCAAACACTTTCCTTGACCCTTCTTCATTCACAAAAACTTTTTTCCATGCTCATATCAGCTCATGTTGATTATGCATCGACTATATTGGATTCTGCAAGTGCAAACACATCTAAAAGCCATTGACAGGGCCTACATAAACGAGCGCTCAAACTAATCTTCTGAAGAAACCTACCTCGAGCTCTGATTATAAAACATCTTCACATTCTTCCCATTCAGCCAGAGACTCAAATACAACAAAGGGCTAATGATGCACAAGGATTCTGACCCGGGAATGCTCCGAACAACTTTTAATGGAGACGATTCTCAAAATCCTCGTCGAGAATCCCACAAACTCCATATCCCAATCCCAGAATTGACCTATTTATATCAAAGTCGAACGTTTCTCGGAACCTCTTTGTTGGAACTCCCTTCCAGAATACATCAAACAAACCATTGTACCACAACTTTTCCAAAACACTTACCTACTCCATTTTCTTCTGCGGTAAAAAATAATTTAAAAAATAAAAATAAAAAATAAAAAAAACCCATAATTAGTACCTAAGTAATCTCAAAAGCATAAATCATCCCATTTTCATGTAACTTATCCAATTTGTCCTTTTTTTTCCTAATTTTTTTTCTTCTTCTTTGTTCAGTACGAGTATTTTGATAGAGAGAGAGAGAGAGAGGAGAGAGAGAGAGAGAGAGAGAGATATATATATATATATACACCAGTGTTGTGTATATGTATGTAGTATGTTTGTATGTAAAGTAATGTATGTATGTATGTGTGTAATATATATATGTACTGTGCGCATGTATGTGTATGTATGTACATGTATATGTGTATATATAATATATAAATATATATAATATAATTATATATATTATATATATATATATATATATAATATATAATATATATATATCTATATATTATATATATATACTCAGAGGAGGCATAAAAAACGGCGAAAAAATTGAGACAGTGCACGATTGTGTCACATTTGAACAGGACGTAAAGCAATGTCGTTTGGCACGTGCAACATTAGCAGTGCGTGTGTCTTGGCCGGTTGTAACCTCGTACAGTGGGTGAATGTTGCCGGGTCAGCGTTTTTTGGGCCAGGAGTGCATTTGCCATGTGGACTAACCTACTCCACGTGCATCAATTGAATTGCAACTCAATGTGGCCCCCATTGTGGGGCTATAAATATCCAAACCCCAAAAAGTTCAAATCATCCCGATCCAGAGGCGCCAACATAATGCCGATACTTTCTCGTCAAGATCGATGCATAGCAATGGGGCACCTGCAGCCGGGGTTCCAATGAGGCAGGTCGCTATCGCATTTCCGGAGTCCACATTTCCAACCGTCTATCGCCTTCTGGACCGCTTTCAAGCAAGAAACGACCACTGATGACAGACCGAGGATCGGTCAGACCGAGGGGGGGTTCCACCACAGCAGCCCAATACCGCCATCTTTCTTCGCAGAATCGACGGGAGCCTTACCAAACCGCTGCCACTACAGCCAGGAACATACCGTGGCAACCATGGCAGGCCCAATCAGCAACAGACCGTGGGCTTCGCCGACTGAACACAGTGGTTCCTCCAATCAGGCGTCCACCCGGCGACCTATACTGATCCTGACACTCCCGCATCGCCAGAAATCGACTGCAGTGGCAAAGATCCACGTGCATTGGCGCCATCGGGACTGGGCCGATCCTCTTCAGTGATGAAAGCCGGTTCTTCGTCGACACAGGCGATGGCCGCATCCGGATCTGGAGAAGAGCGGGTGAACGCTTCACGGAAGCCAACATCACCGAAAGGGGACCGCAAAATGGGGTGGTGAAGCACCAAGATCTGGGGGGCTATCGGCATAAATCGCCGTATTGGGCCAGCAAACTTCCATAATGTGGGTCCCCCAGGACGTGGTAACGGGGTCACTGCTGTTCATTACAACAAACATCGACCATTTTCTATGCCCCACCATCCTGGTCGAATTTCCAGCCGGCATCCCCCAAAAATCTGTTTTCAGCAGGACAACGCAAGGCCGCACACGCCCGTTCTACGCAAAACATCTGAGCAGAACAAATCAATCTGCTGGCTCACCCAGGCAGCCCCGTTCTCCCGACCTAACCCAATAGAGCATTGTCTGGGATGCCCTTCAGAGCAGTTGAACCAGCTCAACCCCAGACCCCAGACAGCAGCTCAGCTGCTGTCGCTGTGGGCCAGGTGTGGTGGCAAGTCCCGTCCATAGGCAGACCAGTCACTCTGGTGCGCTCGATGTACCGCAGGTGCACAGCTGTGATCATGCTCGAGGTGGTCACACCAGATACAGACATTCTGCTGTTAACACAGGGTGCAAGGTCCAAATCATGTGATCTTATTTTCTACCAGAATGAACTTTGAAATGACAACTTTTGGGACGGTGTTCGATTGCTTTTTCTCACTTTCTATTATCCATTCAAAGGAATCGTAGCCAATAAAACAATATCCCCAAAATTTCTATATCGTTTGTTTTCGCGTTTTTTATTGCCTCGAGTATATAATATAAATATATAATAAATATAATATATAATATATATATATATAATATATATATATATATATTAGATATATATATATATAGATATATATATATATATATATATATAATATATATATATATATATATATATATATATAGTTGTTGTGTGTGTGTGTGTGGGGGGGGGTATATATGCATAAATGTGTGTTGGGTATATATATAAATGTGTTGCATATTGATATAAACTTAACTAAAAAAGATTATATGTTTTGCCCCTTTTCTCTCTCTCTCTCTCTCTCTCTCCACCCTCTCCTCTCTCTCTTCAATCTCTCTCTCTACTCTCTCTCTCTCTCTCTCGTCTCTGCCGGGTCATCTCTCACTCCTTCTTCTCTGCCTCCTCCGTCTCTCTCTCCCCTCCTCTCTCTCTCTCTCCTCTCTCGACGTCGATCTCTCTCATCCTCCTCGATCTGCTCTCTCTCTCGCCTCTCCCGTTCCTCTCTCTCTCTCCTCTCATCTCTCTCTCTCTCCCTCTTCTCTCTCTCTCTCTCTCTTTCTCTCTCCTGTCCTGTGCCATGCGTGCGTTGTGAGTTCCGATATTCCGTACATATTTTGTCATGTTTCATTTTACTGTCTGATTTTATAAAGGCTAATTATTGTACGTTTTAGTACAGTTCATTTCAATCATTAGCATCGCATGCTGTTCCCCCTCTCCTGTCCATCCTTCTCTCTTTTCTTTCGCTTTGTTTTCCTCCTCCCCCCCCCCCCCCCGCCCACCCCCCCCCATCCCGCCAATTCATCTCACTTTACCTAATAATAAACCATTCTTTCTACGTATTTCAAGCCTTTGGCGAAAAATGAATACATGTTGTGCTTTTGCTCTCGTCTTCTCCTCTCTCTCTTCTCTCTCTCGTCTCTCTCCTCTCTCTCTCTCTCCTCTCTCTCTCTTCTCTCTCTCTCTCTCTCCCTCTCTCTCTATGCGTGCGAAACGTCGTGTATTGTGTGGTGTTTAAAAAATATGTACCGCTCTTTGTCATATCTCACTCAATGGTCTGTTTTCATACATTTGGCCCAATGCTTTTAACGTTGTCGTAACCAACTTATTTACATATGTTTCCCCAGCCCACCTCACATCCCTAAACCCCGCTCTCTCCTTCCTCTTCATAATTGTTTAGTCCCTCATTTCTATTTATTTATCATTTTATTTTGTTATTATTTATTTGTTGTTGTTTTTGTTTATTATTATTCTTTTTTTTTTTTGTTTGTTTTCATTTATCTTCCCCTTTTATTTTCATTGATGTCCTCCTTATTATTACATGACTCGGCTTTTGCTTGCTTCTTTGATTTCTTACATAATTGTATTTCACTGCATGTTGTCCCCTACTCAGAGAGGTGCGAGACTGAATGTAAAAAAAGCACGTTAGTGCTTTATTCTATTATCCTAGTAAATAAACAATTTTGTCTTGTCTTGTCTTGTTGTCTTCTCTCCTCTCTCTCTCGCATCTCTCATCTTCCTTCCTCTCCACCTCTCTCTCTCTTCTCTCTTCTCCTCTCGCCTCATCTCTCTTCTCTCTCTCTCTCTCCGATTCCATTTACTATTCTGTCCTGTCTGTTTTCTTCCTCCTGTCCTCTCTGTCTATGTAGGCTTGTTTGTCTGTCTGTTTCTCTGTCACTACTCACTACACTGTCTATTTTGTGTCTGTTTGTCTTCTGTCTGTCGTGTCCGTCAGTCTGTCGGTCTGTCTCTCGTCACTCTCCGTTCTCTGCCTCTTCTCTCCCCTCGTCTCTCTCTTCTCTCTCTTCTCTCTCTCTTCCTCTTTCTACCGCTTCGCCCCCTCCTCTCTCCGACCTCTCTGTCTGTCTGTCTGTCTCTGTCTGTCTGACTGTCTGTCTGTCTGTCCTCTCTCTCTCTCTCTCTCTATCTCTTCTCTCTCTCTCTCTCTCTCTCTCTTCCTTTCTCTCCCCCTACTTCCCCCACTCTCTCTTCTTTCTCTCTCTCTCTTCATTCTTTCCTCCCGCTTCCTCTCTCTCTGTCTCTCTCTCTCTCGTCTCTCTCCTCTCCATCCTCTCTCTGCTCTCGCTCATTGATTCTCCTCTCTCTCTACTCTTTCTTTCTCTCTCTCTTGCTCTTTCAATTACTTCCCACCGTGAACAATAATAACTGTTCACACAATTTAGAATCAGCACTCACCGGATTCCAGATTAGTCTTAAATATTTAAAGATACATAGACGCAACAGGAAATATGATTCTGGAGGATATGCGTGCACATTTTGTAACAACAGCGAAGATGAGCTACTATTTTTTCTTTCGATGCGAGCTTACCATTACGAATAAATTATGTAACAAAGCATTTCAAAGTCAACCGAGGTAAAGTGCCGACATTTATTGTGTAGTGAGGAAAATCAGAGTCATTCGAGATTTAGATATGTTATTTTTAGCACTGAAGTACGGGAAAACAAAATTATTTACTGCTACAAATTTGTTGATTCCTATCATCCTTGTCTGTTTGCATAGACACTACATTGCTTACGTGTAAATATGTTTACAGCTGGAGGCCTAACCTAAAAACACAGTTGTCATGGTCATTGTCATTCTCTTGTCTCCTCTGTCTCTGTCTCTGGCTCTGTCACTCTTTCCTCTCTCTCCTCTCGCTCTCTCCTCTGCTCTACTCTCCTCATCTCTCCATCTCTCTCTCCTCTCTCTTCATCTCTCTCTCTCGTTCTCTCTCTCTCTCTCTCTCTTTCTCTCTCACTCGTTTGTTATGTTTGTTTTCTTCTCGTGTATCATTCTCTTTCTTTCCCCCCAGTGTTCACAAGAAGAAAAATTTGATTTAAAAAAAAAATCATAGAAAGTTGAAGAGACAACTCAGGCACTACTCATTCAAAGTCAGTCCCAACAGGGGGTCCCCCCCCCCAGGGTTCCGCCATTGCTGCAGCAAACATCGCCACCCACCACAACCTCGCCCCACGCCACCCGTGCACCCCCTCCACCACCACCCCCAACCTACCCCCACCCCACACCACCACCCCCCCCACCGCCCACCACACCACCCCCCGAACCGCCCTCCCATCCACCGAACCACCCCCACGCACCACCCCCCCTGGCCCCCCCCCACCAACACGCCAACCGCCCCACCACCCCCCAGGCCAAAGCCGCCCCCGGGCACCCCCCTCCCCCACCCCCGGCCCCCCCCCCCGCCAACCCCAATCCCGCCTTCAAACCTCCCAATCAAACGCACTTTCCCTTTCCCTTCCCTCCATCTCCTTTTTTCCCCTTCCCTATCACAGTAACCACTGTTAATAATATATAATAATACTAATTGTATTGCATTTTTTTATAAATATCCAGGGGTTAATATCAATTTAATCCATAAGTCTAGTAATTTAAATCCACACAGGGCAGGGCCCTACTGTTTCTCTCTCCTCGCCTTCTATGGACTTCTCTCCCTACTTCTCTCTCTCTTCTTCTTCTTCCTCTAATTTTCTTTTGCTAGAGTTAAGGATCTCCATCCCTGACTTCCTTTTCTAACTTCTTTATCTTAAGCTTTTTTCTACTGCTCTACTCTCCGTACTTTTTTGTTTTTCTCTCTCCTCGTTTCTCCTTTTCTCTTGCTTCTCTCCATCTTTCTTCTTCTCTCTCTTATTTATTCTCTGCCTCTCCTCTTGTTGTCTGGTTCTCTCTCTTTCTTCGTCGGTTGTTCTCCAGCTGTTAAACTTGTTCCTCTCTCCCCCCCTCTTTTCTCTCTATCCCTCTTCCTTCATCACTGCTAACTTTCTCCCTCACTGATTTTTCGTCTCGTCTTCTTCTCTTTACTCTTTTTTTTCTCTCCGTCTTCGTCTTTCGCATTCTCCTTCTTCCTTGCTGCCAGCGTCTTCTCCATCAGTTCGCCACTGCAGTCGCCTGTTCTCCTTCCCTGCTCTCTGTCTTTCATCACGCTACCGACACAACAGCCAACCAACCGACCAACCACCCAAGCCAACCAACCAACCAACCAACACAACCAGACCAAAAAACCAACCAACCAATCCGGCCAAACCAACCAACCAAGCCAACCGACCAATCAATCCAACCAACCGACCGACCGACCGACCAACCAACCAACCAACCAACCGACCAATCAACCACCAACCAACCGACTCGACCGACCAACCAACCAACCAATCAACCGACCAGACCGACCGACCGACCCACCCACCCACCCAACGACCGACCGACCGACCGACCCGATCGACCGACCCGACCGACCAACAACCAAACAATCCAATCCAACAACCAACCAACCAACCCACGCAACCAACCAGGGCCAACCAACCCACCAACCAACCGAACCAACCGACCAACCCACCAACCAACACCACCGACCGAAACACGCAAAAACCAACCAAACCAACCAACAACCAACAACCCAACCAACCAACGCGAAAGCCAACCACAAAAGCCAACCAACTCAAACCCAACCAAAACCAAGACAACAAAAGACACGAGACCCAAACCGAACGCGAACCAACCAAACAACGAACCGAACCAACCAACCAGCGAACACAACCCACAGACACACAGACACACAGAACACAGACACACACACACACACACACACACACACACACACACACACAGAACACACACACACACACAGCACACACCCACTCACACACACCCACATACACACACACACTCACACACACACACTACACGCTCTCTCTCTCTCTCTCTTCTCTCTCTGTCCTCTGCTGTTCTCTTCTCTGTCTCTCTCTCTCTCTCTCTCTCACTAATCTGTCTCTCTCTCTCCTCTCTGTCTCTCTATCTCTGTCTCTCTCTGTTTTTTTTCTGTCGTCAATAGTTCACAGTGAGGTTTGAAGGCAGTGAGTGAAGGGTCCCTGAAAATCTGTTGGGTCACTTCGTTCTAAGCAAGCAAATGTGACAAGCATCTTCCTTTCTCCCCTCTCCCTTCATCTCTTCCTTTACTCCTCCTCCTTCTCTCTCTCTCCGTCTCAACGTCTCTCGTCGGTCATCTTCTCATTGTTCTTCTCTATGAATCGTGTTCCCCATCCCCTCTCTCTCGTCTATCTCTCCTCTCGACTCACCCTCGGCCTCTCTCTCCTCCACCCCCGCTCTTCTCTCTCGGCGTCCTCCTCCACATCTGCTCTCTCTCCTCTCTGCTTCTCTCTCTCGACTCCCCCCCCTTGGGGGGGGGGGGGGGGGGGGGGGGCGGGGGGGGGTCCTCTCTCTGTCTGCTCGATTCTCTCTCTCTCTCCTCCCGTTGAGAATAAGTTAAGTTCATTCCTTCCGTTCACACATTGAAACCACTACTACCATGTTGACCACTTGGAAATATGAGAGGATTGGAAGCGAGAGGGGAGAGAATCGCAGGTGAGGGGGCAGGGGTAGTGGGGAGTGGGTGGGGGGGGAGGGGGGGGGGGGGGGGCTGAAATTACCAGTTTCTAATCAGGAGGACGGCAAGTCACAAATTCTCACACTAGACATTTCATTCTGAAGATGGCCATAGGTGTTGTGTTTTTGTGCGGCATGTGGCCAGTTTTTGGCCATTCTGGAAAGGCAATCGCATTTGGAGATGAAAGGAGATAAGAGAGATAGAGAGAGAGAGAGAGAGAGAGAGAGAGGAGAGAGATGCGATAGAGAGAGAGAGAGCGAGAGAGAGAGAGAGAGAAGAGGGAAGAGAGAGAGATAGATAAAGTTCCGGTGTATGAAAGGAGGGGTGGTTGATGGGTTAAGTAGCTTTAGTTGGGGGAGGAAGAGGAAAGTATAGAGGAGGGCCAACTGCCAACCTACAATGTGTCCTCACATATTTTTTATCCTTTGATACAATGTTTATGTTTTTCTCTTTTTTTCTTTTTTCCCTTTTTTCTGCCATTTGGAAACGGAGAAAGAGACCTTGTTTCCCCCCTCTGAAAATATCTGTGTCTACTAAGACAGAAAAATGAATGGTGGTAAAATCCGAGATGGGTCGGCAAAGCAAGAGGAAGGGTTATGCAGACAAGAGGCAGTAAGATAACTAAGCTGGAACACCCCTCCATGCAGAAACATGACTCACAAATACCCCCGGAAAGGGATCTTGCTTCTGCTAAATAATTCTGTCGGACGTTTGTGTTGTGTATGTCCATGCACGTGAGAAGGAGAGAGAGAGAGCGGCGAGATGTGAGGGAGAGAGAGAGAGAGATGAGACAAGACAAGACAAGACAAAATTCTTTATTTTTACGAACGAGTATAATAGATCAGCACTAACGTGCCCCTTTTTTTTTACATCCGAGTCCTGCTCCGCCCTGGAGAAGGGACTATTAACAACATGTAGTGAAATGCAATTAAATGTGCAGAAATCAAATACAGCCAAAGCAAAGAAAGAGCTGAGCTGGGTGTCATGAAATCATGAGAGGAATATCAATGAAAAGTAAAAGATAAAATGAAAAACCGAAACAAAAAAACAAAAAAAGAACAGACTAAGAATAATAACACAAAAAACCACACCAAAAAAAAAAACATAGAATTCAACAAAAAATAAAAAAACATAAAACTAGAATAATAATAATGAAGAGGAAGGAGAGAGCGGGGGTAGGGAGTGAGGTGGGCTGGGGAAACATATTATGGTAGTGACTAGCAACGTACAAGATTGGCATGTATTGCAAACAGACAGTGAAGTTAATATGACAAAGTGCGTAAATATTTTTGAACCCACAAATACAACGCACGGATTTGCACGCATAGAGAGAGAGTAGAGAGAGAGAGAGAGAGAGATAGAGGAGAGAGAAGATAGAGAGGAGAGAGAGATGAGAGAGAGAGCGAGATAGAGAGAGAGAGATGAGGAGGATAAGAAGAGAGCAAGGCACCACATGCATTCATTTTTCGCAAGTCATGAAATACTTAAGAACGTATTAAGTCAAAGTGAGATGACGATTGGGGGGGGGGGGGGGGGGGGGGGGGGAGGGAGAAAAAAAAAGAGAGAGAGAGAGGAGGAGATAGGAGAGAGGAGAGAGAGAGAAGATAGAGAGAGAGAGAGAGATAGAGAGTGAGAGAGAGAAGAGAGAGAGAGAGTGAAGAAGGTAGAGGGGGAAACAGCATGAGATGTAATATTTGAAATGGGAACTTTAACTAAAACGTACAATAATTACCTGTAAAAAATCAGACAGTAAAATGAACAATGACAAAATATGTACGGAATTCCGGGAAAGACAAGTGCACACTCACACATTCACGAGATAGAGACAACAGAGAGAGAGCGAGAGAGAGAGAGAGAGAGAGAGATAGAGAGAGAGAGAGAGAGAGAGAGAGAGAGAGAATGGAGAGAATGCAAGAGAGAGAGAGAGAGAGAGAGAGAGAGAGAGAGAGGATAGAGAGAGAGAGAGAGAGAGAGAGAGAATTGAAAAAATGGGGACAAACAAACATATAATCATTTTTCCATATATTATATCCCTATTGCCCACACATATATATACCCACACACACACATTATCATACCCGCACCACACACAACACACACTCACACACACACACACACACACAACCACACACAACACACCCCACACATACACACACACACACACACACACAGACAGACACAACAGCACACACACATATATCTATATTCTATATAAAGTATATATATAAATTATAAATATAAACTTATCTATATATATAAAATATCTATATTATATATATAAAATCCATATATATTTAACATATACAACACAAACAAGTACATACGATACATACACTCACGTGTAAGGGATTACACATACACATGCATTCGCACGAACGTAAAAAAAAAAACATATATAAAAAATAAACACACATACATACATACATACCGCTACAATACATTAAAAAAACAATACATACATAATACCCTACCAACATGCGCTACATACATACAACACAACCCAAAGGCAATAACTAGTAAACTTGGTTAAAACTATCAAAAATAACAAGAATACTTGATAACATGAAGAAAAAAGAATAACACACACAACCAAATTATAAAATACCAAAAAGGTATAATATAACCTCACCATGTGCCCATTTATTTTTCTATTAGTATATTACTTGGTATTACTTATAGTTTGTTTATTTATTTTTAATTTACGTTTCATATTTTTTTATTTTTTTAACCGCAGAATATGGTTAAGGTAAGTGTTATTTGAAAGTTGTTGGTCAATGGATTTTGTTTGATGTATTTCTGGAAGGAGTTCCCGCACAAAGTAGTTCCCGAGTACGTTAGACTTGATTAAATAGGTCAATTCTGGGGATTGGGATATATTTGAGATTGTGGGAGTATCCTCGACGAGACTTTTGAGAATCGTCTCATTAAAGGAGAATCTTGTGTCATCATTACCCATTGTAGTAAAATTTGAGGTCTCTGGCTGAATGGAAGAATGTGAAAGATATTTATTATCAGAGCTTTCGAGGCAAGTTTTTTCTTCAGAAGGGTTAGTTTGAGCGCTTGTCTTTATTAGGCTGAACTATGTTTTATGTGTTTTGCACTTGCAGAATCCCATAAATTGCGATGCATAATCAACATGAGACTGAATATGAGCATGGAAAAAAGTTTTCGTGAATGAAGGTCAAGAATGTTTGTTTTGGTGAGCTGATAGACTTTCTGGGAGACTTTTTGCCCTCCAAAATAGGTTAAAAAAAGACGTTATGTGGGATTCCCAGGCGTGAGACTGTTGTCAATTATTAGTTCCTAATACTTTTGATGAGTGACTTTGTTCCAACAAGTACATTATTGAGGTGTATAGAGGGAAATCATTGGGAGCTTTTTGTCTTTTTTGCCTAGTTGTAATGTACATGAGTTTTGTTTTTTGAGGGTGACGTGAACATATGATTTAGTTCGGTCCATTTTACAAGGTCGTTGGTACTCCTCTTGCATGCAAATGTTTTGAAAGACTGGAAGATCAATTATGGCTGTGTGAAATGTGGTGTCATCTGGCAAAGAGGCGCATGTAGATCTCACATGTAGGGGTAGGTCTTAATGTAGATTGAGAAGAGTAGCGTGGCCTAAAATGGAGCCTTGTGAACGCCATACTTAAGATTGTTAAAGAATTAGCAGGCCGTCCCCGATAAGACCGCATCTTTGTTGTCGTTTTTGATGTATATTTTAGAAGGAGTAATGGCGGATTTTGAAAGACCGTTATAAGTCTCCAGTTTTCGAATAAGGAGATTGTGGTCAATGAATCGAATGCTTTTTGTTAAAATCAACGAAAAAGACACCACAATATCTGTGTTAGTATATATTAAGCCCACATCTACAAGATTGATTAATGCAGAAGTTGCAGGAATGTTTCTGTCTGAAACCCTACTGTCCGGGATGGAGCATATCGTACTTGTTTGAAGTGATGAAGGATGTGTTTATTTAAATGCTTTCTAGAGGTTTGGAAAGGATAGATAAGATTGATAGTTGGTCGTGTAGTTTGAAGTAGCAGTATTGATCACCAGATTTATGAATGGGTATAACTTTTGGCTTTTTTTGAACGCAATTAGGAAATAACTTTATCTATGCACAGATTAAACAGATATACGTTAATCGTGTCAGTTATAATAACTGGAGCCGAGAGTTTCAAGAATTTTTGCCCATCTATCCATCTAGTCCAGTGTTCCTGACTGTTTGAGATGAAGTAGGTACTGATACACCTCCGTGCACATTTATGAGTAATCAGTATCAGTATAGAGAGAGAGAAGAGAGAGAGAGAGGAGAGAGAGAGAGAGAGAGAGAGAGAGAGAGAGAGAGAGGAGAGGAGTGGATGCAGACCCCCCCAGAGGTGACATAGATAGGATGACAGAGAGAGATGAAAAATTGTGATGACAGAGAGAGGGTTCCAATGGTGGAATAGATAAAGAGGTGGGTGGAAAGGTGGTGGTTTCTGGTTTGAGCAGGGAGTATGGGGTGGAGGGTGGGTGGTGGCTCTTACTGCATTCAGAATCCTTATATTTAGATCGTCGCAGTCTCTAGCTTACCATTCACTGATCGAAACCACAAGTAGACACTAATCGGACAACTTCTATACGAGGACTGTCATACAATTTAGATCGTAACAACTGTTTGATCAGTGTTTCCTCTCTGGTGTCTGGTAGAACACCAGCATCAGGCATCATCTCCTGATCAACTGACCACATAAAACCTCGCCCAGGTTCCCCCTTTTCCTTTTTTTATTCCCTATTCCACCACACCGTGGTCATTCAGTGGAATGTGGTGTCACCCTGACTGTACCCTTTCTTTTACCTGTTAAAGGCTGACTGTGGATAACAGGAGATACGTAACCAGGCAATAGGATTCGTTACTGTTTGGTACTCTCTTCATCAGACTACATCGCTAAAAGCACACATAACATTCAGTTCATCCACTGTTTCTGAAAGAATGTCTGCTCACTTGTTGTTGAAAGACACTGAACGAGAAGAGGAGAAGAGCCCAAAACACGTAAAATAATGGCCTTACATTTGTGTTTTTATATTTTTGTCTGTTTCTTGGGGTCCATATTCTCGAGGTTAATTGAATTAACTGGGATGTGGCACGTGCACACAACACACATCACACACACACACACAACAACACACACACACACACACACTACACACATAGGGGACACACACACACACACACACACACACACACACACACACACACACACACATCCCAGTCTATAAAGTTCAGGCGGCCAGTCCCAACCCCAACAATTACAGAGGCATAAACTTTGAATAGTTCGCTGGGAAAAGTGTTTTGCAACATAATAAATGAAAGGATAATGAATTATCTTGAGGCAAACCCACCTTTTGGCAAAGGAGCAAGCAGGGTTCAGAACGGGATCACGTACCACTGGATCAAAATATTCATGATTGTCAAAACTAGTTTGATAAGGTACAAAATACAGAAGTAAAAGGCTTTTACTGCTGTTTTGTTGACTTTCAGCAAAGCATTTGATCATAATATGGCACGAAGCCTCTACTGATGAAAATTATGCAACGGGGAATAACAGGTAAATGCTACCAACTCAAAGGACATGTACAACGGGGCTACAGGTTTGTACAAGAAGCCAATCTTGTTTCACAAATCTAAGGAAATAATAATACAAAAAGGTTCCTCCAAGGTGATACCCCTTAGCCCAACCTTATTTAACATAATCATAAATGACATTGTCGGATATCTCGAGACCATAATTCCCCAGACTGTTCCGATCTAAAACAAGTCGAAATTCCGTGTCTTTTGTATGCAGATGATGTTAGCTATCCTCTCGACTTCAAAACTAGGGACTTCAGCGTAAATTAAACCATTTACACAACTACTGTATAGACTGGGAATGAAAATCAAACACAGAGAAACAAAGGTCGTTGTATTCACCGCAAATCAGATCCAAAGGTACCACTATTCTTCATTGCGGTGAAACATAATTGAAACATAGTAGATCAATATAAATATCATGGAGTCATTTTCCATAAAACGGACATTTACAGAATCCCAAGAACACTTAGCATGACAGGGGAATAAAGCCGCACATACTTTGAGAGAACGTTTTATGGTCAAAATGTAAAATATGAGAACAGATACAACCCTATATGACTCGTCAGTCTCTCCCATCTTCCACATATGGGTCGAGGTGTGGTTCCCATCCTCTTAACAATACAAAGATGAAATATGTCAAGAAAAGAAAATGCAGCATTTTGTTCAAACCTGTCTTGCAAACAATTCCCACATGCAACTGCACACTATTAATTCTGCAGGCAATTCTTAGAGTTCGTAGAAGGGGAGCAAATGACAATTACAAGTTTTGGGCGAACTGGGGAGATTCCCGATTACTTTTAAAAGTGAATGAACCCAGAACTATCGCATTCTGGATACACATATTAGAGTCAGAACCAGATCTTACCAACATCAGATTTATCAGTCAATGATCTCTCAAGGCACCGAAGAAAGCAAATGGACAAGTTTTATATAGCGACAACCTGTCAACGATAGAATTTACAGCATTCTGGGAAAATCAGGGTACATTTGTGTGACTCGCCTGAAGTTTTCTGATCAATGCGAAGCTGAAACGTTTTAAGATGAGTTTTGGAAGAACAAAAGAATGAAAGCACATCCAAGCTCAAATTTTCATGCCACAGTTACTACCGAATACAAACAGGCGGCTTATTTGCGCAAACACACTGACAACAGATTGCAGCAGCAACTATCTAGATTACGAATAATGCCGGTGCGTGGTGGGGATGGGGGGGGCATGACCTCCAAATTTGAGAGGGGCCGTTATACCAACACTGACAGAGAAAACAGATTATTCACGACATGCCACGTCGTTGAGGACTAACTACATTTTCTCGACGACTGCAAATTATTTGACCAACAACGTTATGACCTGATGACGAGATAATAGAAACTGATTTTCCACCACAACTAACATGACAAAACCCTCGTAGCTTATGTTATTGGACTGCTTCCAACCTGTACTTGCCCAGTATATCCTGTTGTGTTTTGTCTCTTCGGAGACAGAATAATTTAATCACTATGCTTTTTCCTTTCTGCTACTAATGATTGTTAGTTGCAAGATGTTACAACGCTAGATTAGTTTAGTTTAGTGAATTTCGGAAGTCGTGAGCATCTGTGCCCCACAGAAGACCTCTGGTTTTCATATGGCAATAAAATATGTTCTTGTTCTTGTTCTTGTTCTTCACACACACACACACACTTCAGACATCAAGTTGATATATTTTACGTATGGCCATCAACCCCATTTACAAACATCTCTTCAAATATACAAATATTACACACTACAGTATACACAGAAGCAACAGAACGATATGCAATGGAAGGGAAAAGCGAAGGGGGAGTGGGGAACGTGGAGTGAAGATAGTGTTGCTAAGGGTCCAGAAGAGACGGTTGTAGCTCCTCAGGACTCGCCCTTATGGAGCGTTGTGCACACTCAGTGACCGTACATTAACCGATTTTACGCGACAAAGCATGATGGCAGCGAGCCATGTATCCTTGGGTAATTCTGTCTTAAAAGTGGCCATCTCCCATCAAGATAAGCGAAAATCGTCTTAGACCAAAAACCACATCAAACGTATGTTCACCCTTTAACCAAGTAAGTAACTGTTTTGGGGGATTTGTAGGTGTGACTGCCTGTGTCTGTGTCTGTGTGTTCTGTGTGTGAAGGGTGTAGGGTAGAATGTTACTATAAGAAAAGCATCAGTTGTTGCATCATCATCATCATCATCATCATCATCACAACATCATCCTCATCAACATCAACATCGCCATCACCACCATCAGCAGGAGCAGCAGAAGCATTAATTGTTATAATCATATTAGTATTAGTAGTAGTAGTACTATTACATCATTCTCATTATCATATATTATTATTTTATTATAATATTATTATTATTATTATTTTATTATTATTATTAAAATTATTATTATGATGATCATCATCATCATCATCATCATCATCAATCATCATCATCATCAACATTATTTTATTATTATTATATTATTATTATTATTATTATTATTATTATTAGTTATTATTATTATTATTATTATTCTATTATTATTATTAATATTATTATTATTATTATTGTTGTTGTTGTTTGTTGTTGTTGTATCATTATTACTAACATCATCATCATAAACTATTATCAATTACATTATTATTCATATCTATTATCATCATCCATCATCATCGTCCTAGTAGTCGTAGTAGGTGGTAAGTAGTAGTAGGATTGTTGTCATTATTAATTATTATTAATTATTATTATTATGATATATTATTATTATAAATAATATTAATATAATTATCAGAATTGTATTTTTTCCCCCACATTAGATTGTTCGTCTATGTATTTGTCTGACTTCATTCAAGTTAAAAGGCTGTGCCAGTCCTTGAATAAAAGTACTCTGTGTTAGTTTTTCTTTAAGGGAGCAAAAAGTTACCGCCATCTTGTTTACTGATAATTATTATCATCATTATTATTACTGTTATGTACTAACTACTAACTACACTAACTACTACTACTACTACTACTACTACTACTACGTACTACTACTACTATTTGTTTGTTGTCGTTGTTTGTTTGTTATTGTTGTGTTTTTTGTTTTTTTTTTTTTTTTTTTTTTTTTGTTTTTTTTTTTTTTTTGTTTTTTTTTTTTTTTTTTTTTTTTTTTTTTTTTTTTTTTTTTTTTTTTTTTTTTTTTCTTTGTTGTTGTTGTTGTGTTGTTGTTGTGTTCTCTTCTTCTTCTTCTTCTTTCTACTTCTTCGTCTTCTTCTTTTTCTTCTTCTTCTTCTTTCTTCTTCTTCTTCTTCTTCTTCTTCTTCTTCTTCTTTCTTCTTCTTCTTCTTCTTCTTCTTCTTCATCTTCCTGGTTATTGTCATTATCGTGTGAGTTTGCGTTCTAACAGAATCAAGTTTGGATTTAGTTTCTTAAAAAAGAACTGGGATCCCTCTCTGTAACTTGTCGTTTCTTCTTCTATACTTCCATCCACACATCCCCCTCCCTGCCACCGGATCGCCAACACCTCCCAATCATTCACCATCAAGATGTCATCATCTTGTGTTTCTAGATACATTAGATACAAGAACCCAGAACATTACAACACAAAAGGTGATATCATAAGCTAATCATTCACGTCATGAGGCGATGATTTACAAGAAAAAGGGATTGGGCTCAGTGAATGGTGTAGAGTGTGCATTAGCATTTGATGGCTTACTACAACGTTATCCACCAATGCACGGGACTACTATGGAGATGGCACCATCAAGCATTTTCCCAGCAGAACCAGGTTATCCACTAAGACATTATGGTTCCGACAGTCATATAGCAGACAGATTCTTGGAATCATGCGTGGTGTGGCAGCACTCTGGGAGTTTTCGTTGTAGAATGTTGTAATAACATCCGAAGAATCCCGCAGGAACTACAGCAGAAACATCAAGGAGGAAGATTTTGTTACGTTTGCATTAAAGGTGGCTAATATGTTATGTAAAATACGATAAAAAGAAGAAAATATATACATACACACACATTATATATAATATATATATATATATATAAATATAAAATATATATATCATATATATATATTATATATATATATATATATATATATATATATATAAAATCATAAATAAGATGAAAAAAAGTTGTCTACAAAAACAAGACAAACACTTAGACCATAAAAGTGACAGTGTTTTCAAGACCATTACCCCATTCACGTGTGGACCGATAAGAAAAGTGTTTCCAGATTTGCCGTATCCAGTTCGGATTCCACAGTTCCCCAGTCACCGCTATGTTGCCGTAACCCTTCCCATTCCAGCAAAGAGACAAAAACATGGGCCATTCAAGGGCTGGAGGCCATGCCTCATTGCACTACAATCTGCCTCACTCAATGCATGGTTGTGACCCGAACCCAAAATAATGTCAGTGTTACGGTTACCAAGATGTCGCCATGATTTTCTTTGCGGGGAGTCATTGTGAAGGATTGCGAAGGGACATAGATGGCAGATGTCAAATCGTTGGCACACATACTCTAAATCCTATGCACCAACTTTTGGCGCCGCACACACACTTTGTAGTTTGATGTCAAATCGTTGGCACACATACTCTCAACCCATATGCTCCAACTCTTGGTGCGCATATGCTACTTTGTAGTTTGATGTCAAATCGTTGGCACACATACTCTCAACCCATATGCTCCAACTCTTGGTGTGCACAGCACTTTGTAGTTTGATGTCAAATCGTTGGCACACATACTCTCAACCCATATGCTCCAACTCTTGATGCCCACAGCACTTTGTAGTTTGCATTTGCGAAGAGTGTGTGAAGAGGTTGGAAGCAGTGAAGGTGGGATGAGAAACACATCTTCCTTTTTTTCTTTTAATTGCTCTTTAGATTCTCTGCTGTTGTTGTTATTATTTTATTCATTATTAATATCATTATCACTATCATAATTATTATTATTATTATTATTATATTTATCATTATCAATATTATTATTACTATTACTTCATCATCATCATCTCATCATTATTATTATTATTTATTATTATTATTGCTGTTGATATTGTTTTTCATTTGTTCATTATATTTCATTTTACTTCATTAACACACACATATACATGTGCAAGCATCCAAGCACGCATGCATGCACACACACACACACACACACACACACACACCACACACACACACACACACACACACACACACACACACACACACACACACACACACCAGACATAGCAATTTAGCACACACTCAAATAAATAATGATCAGAGAGAGAGAGGGAGAGAGAGAGAGAGAGAGAGAGGGGGGGTCAAAGGGTCAGACAGACAGACGAGCTAATGACCATGTGTCCTAAACTAAGGCCTGTGATCCTGTCTGTAGTGTCTCCTCTCAGGAGATCATGGCACGACTAATCTCCACCATGGAGAGCTGACTTGAAAACAACCACACCACATCTGCCTCTGCGGCTCACTGACAATTAGCGTCACAGAGAGGAGAGAGAGAGAGAGAGGAGGAGAGGAGAGAGAGAGGAGAGATGAGAGAGAGAGAGAGAGAGAGAAGGGGGGGCAGTGGTTGACAGATGGAGGAGATGTGTGGAGTGGGGGGGGGGGGGTCTGTTAGAGTTGTGTGTGGGGAAAGAAGAGGTTTGTTTACGGTGCACTAAAGCCTTCCGGTCAGAATTCGTGGTCTCTATCTAACTGTTCACTGATGATCCCCAAGTAGGTACCAAACTGAAGCCCCAGGGAACGGCCGTCAGGACAATGAGCCCCGCCTGCTTAGTCCCGCGACCTCAGCATCGCCTTGACATCGTCTGCCTCATAAACCTCGCCTAGACCACTACCCCTCTTTCCACCTTCCTGTCCTCTTTCCGCCCCCATTTAGTCAATCGGCGGTACTGTGTTACCTAGCTTTACCATTTCCTTTACTATAACAGGGTGAGTATTGGACGATAGGGGAGACGTACCGAACAGATGGGAGTTGATTATGTTCACTACTCTCCTCATCAGACGAGATCGGCTACAACTAGAGTATAAAAACACACAGACCTTTCAATTCACTCTCTTGTTGCTGAGAGATGTCCAGCTTTCTTAGTGCTGAAAGACAGTGAGTGGAAAGTTGGTGAATAGATGTGTGTGTGTGTGTGTGTGTGTGTGTGTGTGTGTGTGTGTGTGTGTGAATCACCCAGGTTTTTTTTTTTCTCGAGACCATAGTGACTAAATACGAATTTGGCCTTTGCCGCGTATGGCATGCCCAAGAATATTGATGCGGTCTGTGACCCTGATCAGAGGCGGACAGCTGGAAACTGATACGGTCTGTGACCCTGATCAGAGGATACAGCTATTTGATATGATGGTTAAGTGTTTGGTTTTAAGAAATCTTCTGTTAATGTTAGCGCACCACAACAAAATAACAATAATAATAAAAAAAATAAAAAACGTGGACAAACGAATCACAAGACAAAACACCAAAATCAAAAGTGCTTTGTCTTGTAATTCGTTTGTCCACGTTTTCTTTTCTTTTCCTTTTTTTTTTCTTTTTTTCTTTCTTTTATTTTTTATTTTTTTTTTGGCTGTGCGCTAACATTCATATTTATTTCATGTTTAGATTTCCGCCTGCAGTCCCCTAACTCTGTAACTAGATCTACCTTTGATTTTAATTGATGTTAAAAAAAATCGTTTGTAACAGAGAGTCTGATCGACAGACACTAGCAACATAACCTGGTGGTAACAGGTATGTGGAGCAGTTAAGAACTGAATTGTCTGTTCTCATTAAACCCCACCTCTTTGTTTCAATCCCGACACTGCTTCGTCCAGTGCAGTATGCAAACTTCCCATAGCCAGTATTGAAGGAACAGGTAACAGAACATTGGAAACCTTTCAATATTGAGAGGATCATGAGATGAAAAAAAAAGAAGAAGTACAAACACGGACAAACCATTTAAACCCAAGCTGAAATTATGAAATCACAGTGGCAAATAACAACACTCCAAATCCAAGAGCTGCTGATGGTGAGAAGGTAGTACATCTCTTGAAGGACCAGCTCAGAAACCATGCCATCAAATCATCTTTGTCCCCCTTTTCAACTCTCTCAGTCCCCATTCCAAATATAATCAGTTCACCAACCCTTTCATATCAATGATAAAATGACGTTCTTGGCGCTGGCGTGAAGGCAGAGTAAGACGAAGGATCCCGGCATGGGGGGGGGGGGGGGGGGGGGGGGGGCGACAAGCGAGAAATTTTGGCTCTTTCAGCAAGCATGACAGAGATTCAGCTCAAGCACTAGGTCTAACAGAACTACTGTGAAGGACAATGAAAATAAGCTGATGTTGACTTTTTGACAAGTGAAGTGAGGGATTGGGGGCTGGGGTAAAGGGGGGGGGAAAATGAGTGTTCCTGTCCTGATAATAACTTTTGGTTGATTAATCTGTATCTCCTGGCCGTGCCAGACAGACTATTCCATGATCATTTGTTGATGGACTGTTGCATGACCATTTGTAAATGAGGTATTGCATTTCAATTGAAACACTGTTCCGGACAAAAGGTCCAGAATAAGCTTGGGATTATTTTCCGTTGATTAACGTAGGTGAGATGAAGGTGGAATATCCACCACACAAAAATTGCTTTGTCAGCATGCAACGTACGTAGCGTGACCTTGGTCCGCATGGTAAACATGTTGTTTATGCAGAAGAAGTTGATACGTTTACTTTCACGTCTGTTATAGGAGACCCAGTTTGAAGAATAGTATTTGCCGATTGTCACTGGGAAGAATTCGGACTTTCTTTCATGGATATTTCTGCTCGAACACATAGGACTTTTTGTGTATTTTTTAGGGGGTTCTTTTTTTTTAATTCAATGAAGGAAAAGATTAAGCAAACCAAATATAAGCACTTTATTTTGACACCATGTTTTCTGTGGAGGATAGAAATATGGAGAAAACGCAAGAAAAGACGAAGTGGTTGCAGAAATGAATAATCCAGTCGATGGAAACAAGCAGCATTTAAAGAACACCGTAACTAAGACGAATACAAACACACAGGTAAAAAGAGAGGATCCGAAACACCAAGGATGGAAATGAGAGAGGAGAGAGAGAGAGAGAGAGAGAGAGACGAGATGAGAGAGAGGAGAGAGAGAGAGAGAGAGAGGAGAGAGAGAGAGAGAGAGAGAGGTTTGGACATCAAAACGGTTGATTGTAATGTGGCCATCTCTCCATGCGCAAACCACGAATAGACTATACATTTCAGTAACATGACACACATCATTGAAAGGAGAGAGGTCGAAAGAGGCACAGGGAAGGGAAGAACAGAGATGAGAAGAGGGGTAGTCTGGAAGTGGGAAGGAAGACAAGGGTGCTAAGCTCAAAGAAGATGGCCGTTGCTCTCACTGTGGCCTTAGTGCGGTTGACCGGACATTTACCGGCTGACCAGACATTACAGGCTAACCAGACAGTTACCGGCTGACCAGACATTTACCGGCTGACCGGATAGTTACCGGCTGACAGACATTTACGGCTGACCAGACATTTACCGGCTGACCAGACAGTTACCGGCTGACCGGACAGTTACCGGCTGACCGGACAGTTACCAGCTGACCGGACAGTTACCGGCTGACCGGACATTTACAGGCTGACCAGACAGTTATCGGCTGACCAGACAGTTACTGGCTGACCAGACAGTTACCGGCTGACCGGACATTTACAGGCTGACCAGACAGTTACCGGCTGACAGACAGTTACCGGCTGACCAGACAGTTACCGGCTGACCGGACAGTTACCGGCTGACCAAGACAGTTTACTGGCTGACCGGACAGTTACCGGCTGACCGGACATTTACAGGCTGACCAGACAGTTACCGGCTGACCCGGACATTTACAGGCTGACCAGACAGTTACCGGCTGACCGAACATTTACAGGCTGACCAGACAGTTACCGGCTGACCGGACAGTTTACCGGCTGACAAGACAGTTACGGTGACCGGACAGTTACCGGCTGACCAGACAGTAAAAGACTGACCGGACAGTTACCAGCTGACTGGACAGTTACCGGTTGACCAGACAGTTACGGCTGACCGGACAGTTACTTTTGACCAGACAGTTACCGGCCTGAACGGACAGTTACGGTTGGACAGACAGTTACCGGCTGTACCGGACATTACCGCTGACGGATAGTTACCGGCTGACCGGACAGTTACCGACTGACCGAATATTTACCGGTTGACCGGATAGTTACCGGCTGACGGACATTTACCGGTTGACCAGATAGTTACCGGCTGACGCGGACAGTTATCGACTGACCAACAGTTACCAGCTGACCGGAACAGTTACCGGCTGACTGGACAGTTACCGACTGACCAGACAGTTACCGACTGGCTGGACAGTTACCGGCTGACCGGACAGTTACCGGCTGACCGGACAGTTACGGCTGACTGGACAATGAGCGATAGCAAGCGAGCCATCTGTGATTGGGATATTGTTTCTGCAATGTGACCATCTTCTACACATTGACCTGAAAGTCGTCTTCGAGTAAAACAACAACACTGAAAGTAAAAGTCACCCTTATGGCATCAGTGAACGATTTTGGAAAATGAAGATGATCTTGTTTGCTTGTGTGGAATTCAGCAGAAAAAAGCCAGACTTAAGTGACTCTGGGTAATAAAGTGTATACCACATATCAAATATTTTGAGACTTTTGAAAAAAGAAGAGAGAGAGAGAGAGTGAAATGGTAAATAAAAAGATCGCCATTAAGGGTGCGGAGAGAGAGAGAGAGAGAGAGAAGAGAGAGAGAGAGAGAGAGAGAGAGAGAGAGAGAGAGAGAGAGGACAGACAGACAGACAGACAGACAGACAGACAGACAGACAGACAGACAGACAGACAGACGGACAGAGACAGAGACAGAGAGAGATTACATGACGTTCAGAGGAGTCTTAACGTCTTCAATGACTGATTAAAAAAATGCTCATTATTTTGTTCAACTAAAACAAAAAGGAAAAAGAAAAGAAGTAGAAGAATCAGAGAATAGCAACAACAACAACAACAACGATTAAACAAACAACAGCAAAAACAACAACAACAGCAGCAGTTATAATACTAACATCAACAACAACAATAATAATAATAATAATAATAATAATATAATAATAATAATAATAATAATAATAATAATATAATAATAATAATAATAATTATAATTTAAAAAAATAATAATGATAAAGATACGATAGTAACAATAATAATAATAATGATGATGATGATGATGATGATGATAATGATGATGATGATAATCGTCATCATCATCATCATCATCATTACAAATATCCTACGAACTATTGTAAACTGTTTTATGTATATAAGCTTGCTGAAGGCTCATTTTGAGAAGCATATATTCACTCAAGCACATACTGTTAGTTAGGCAGAATTATCTACCACTGCAGATATGAATGCTTATCTCCTCTATTAATTTTCTTCACTCTAAGACATAAGAGCAAGATTTGTTTATAATTCAATATTTCTTGCGGTCATTGCAACACCAAGCTGCTCTGTAGGTTGCTGGAATGGTGCTCGGTACTTATCCTTGGAATTTGTTAGTTTGTTATATATATATATATATATATATAATATATATATATATATTATATATATATATATATATATATATATATATATATATATATATACCCAGTTTAAAATAAGATTTTAAAATGGGAAAATAAAACCAACAAAGTTGTTTCGAGCCGGGCGCTCTCGTCAGGGTGTACAATTTAAGAGAGAGAGAGAGAGAGAGAGAGAGAGAGAGAGAGAGAGAGAGAGAGAGAGAGAGAGAGAGAGAGAGAGAGAGAGAGAGAGAGAGAGAGAAGAAGGATGAGTTTAATGCCCTCATAGCAGAATGCTTTTAGGGACAAGATATCACCACAGCCAAGGCTGTGACATGGAGACGTTTGTCTTGGCAAAGACATTGTAGACTGGCAGGTTGGGTCGAGAAGTCTGGGTAAGCATCGGGTGGAGGGTCCCGGGAAGGATGGCGCCGTCAGGCAGGAGCCTAAATGAGGTAGGTAGTCATTGGGACCGCCGAGCGGTCGTCTGAAGGTGGCTCGGCTGCGGTTGATGTTGATGTTGTAGATGTCGCCGAGCCGCTGCACGTAGGTTCATGACCACTCTGCGCCCATGAGGGACGTTCCCACCCTCCCCCCAGCCACCAAAGGGAGATCCCTGCTAGACGTGCAGGCCACTGGGTAGTTCGCAGAGTGGCAGCGCCTCGTCGCCAAGTGTCACGCCGCCTCGAGAGCCGTCCCCGGCGACACAGGCTAGTCCCGTCGTCACTCGTAGTGCGAGGAAGGAAATCTGTGCCGCCCTTACACCCATCTGGCACCTGGGTGCCTTCTGCTGATCTCTGCCACCGACCAGCAGGTGCATTGACAAGTATTTCCATTTATGCCTGCAATTGTTTCTTCAAGCTCGGGCTGACTTGAATTTTATGGTGTTCCCCCAAAGGCTCTGTCCTTGGTCCCATTCTGTTTGTTTATATACCCAACCCATCTCTGACATTGTAGCCCATCATGACATTTCACACCACTGCTTCTCTGATGACAATCAAATCTACATTTCTGGTGACATCTCTCTCCTCTCCTCCATCATTGATCGCTCACAGCTCTGCATCTTTTGACATAAAGGCATGGATGACTTGCAACAAACTTCAGTTAAACAATGACAAAACTGAACTGATCTTCTTCTCCAAAACGGCTATGTCTACAATCTCTGTTCCTTTTCTGTCCAATTTGGGTTTACCTCTCTCATTCAGACCTCTACCACTGGCGAAATCTAGGCGTTGTACTTGACCCAGACACTCTCTTTTCAAAATCAGATTTCTTTATCTGCCGTGCTTGCTACTTGGAGCTTCGGGCGAATCAGTTCTGTGCGCCACCTTCTGTCTAAAGAAGCCACCAAGACTCGGGGTTTTCTGCTTTCATTCTTTCAAGACTTGACTACTGTAATTCTCTTCTTGCTGGCTGTCCACGAATCTTCTTGAAAAAATTGCAGAAAGTCCAAAATAATCTGCTCGCCTTGTCTCGAAATCTCCGAAAACCTCATGTTTCTCCCTTGCTTAATCTTTGACATGGCTTCTGTTGAAAAACGCATCAAGTACAAACTTTCTTTGCTCTGTTACAAGGCATTGGAGGCCTCGCTCCATCTTACCTCTCTAATCTGTCGACCTATACTCCTTCCAGACAGCTTCGCTCTCTCTCACACTGCTTATGCAGATCCTCGTTTTTCGGGCCAGAACACTTGGGTGAACGTTCTTTACTTTTCAGGCTCCTTCCTGCTGGAACAATCTCCTTCTGCCTCCGAAACTCAAACAGTCTTTCTTCTTTCAAGTCCTCCCTCAAAACAACTCTCTTCAAATAAATATTTTGTCCTCGCCTGTGTGGTGTGATGCGTGTGTGTGTGTGGTGTTTGTGTGTTGTGTGTGTGTGTGTGTGTGTGTGTGTGTGTGTGGTTTGGTGTGTGTGTGTGTTGTGTGTGTGTGTGTGTGTGGTGTGTGTGTGTGTGTGTGTGTGATGTGTGTTAGGGCTTATTGCTGTAGCGCTTAGGGCTTTTGTTTAAGATTAAGCGCACTAAATGTTCCCTTATTATTATTATTTATTATTATTATTGGTTTATCATTTCTACTTTAAGTTCAGAGATGCTGATGGGGTTTACATAATATCAGCCATTTTTTGTAGACACAGTTGCATTTTTTAGAAATGTTGTTGTATGGTGTTGCTCTTTTTATAATTTTATTTTATATATATATAATTTTTTCATATTTATAATATATATATTCCCATTTTCTTCATCTTCATTGTTTTCTTTTTTAATTTCAAATCTTTGCCAAGTCATTTATTATGATGGAAGAATTTTAACCTCCCAACTTGTTTTCCCACTACTTAATTGTTCAGCATTATATTGTTTGGTCAATCAGTGGGTAATTGCATCTCTTAGGAGATCAAGTAAATGTTGTTCTGCACAATTCTTAGCCGCTGAAAATTTGCTTTGGTTATAGAACGCAGAGCTGACCACTCAGATGTCCATAATTTGACCCTCCCTTGCATCCTAATGGATCCTCAAGCATAGGCTCAAAGATAGTCCCCTACATTTTATACTGTTTGCATAACGTTTTAGTTTTTCAGAAATTTCTGGAAAAACTAAGCGCATTATTCAAACAGTATAAAATGTAGGGGACAATCTTTGAGCCTATGCTTGGACGGATCCATTTAAGGATGCAAGGGAGATCAAAAGATATACAACAGTCCGAGTGGACTATATATATTGAATGGAGACTGAAATTAGAACACTATTTCTCGATGATGAAGTACATGAAACTACATTGACCTTGATTGTGAATGTATTGCTGATGCTGTTACCGTTGAAAGAGGCAATTTCCACATGGAGTGCATTGCGAAATGCTCCCTGAGCACTTTCCACAAAAACACTGTTTCTCTGAAACACCAGGGGAAATGGAGTAATACATTTCATACTTGTGTCATTTTGCAGATATTTCATTTATGCCCTGCCATTGTGTCTGGGAAGATAATATTTGCTTCAACATACTTCAGCTCTGTCACTGTTTTCATGATTGCGAAAGAATGTATGTGGGTGGGTGGAGGAGGGTATGTGTTTAGCGTTTGACTCCAGGTGTCTGATCGTGGAGATTTTGTTGTCTTTAAAAACGTAGCTCTGGCACTGTTGTGTCTATTAAAATGTTATTATATGCTGTTACCTTTGGTTCTGTTTGGATTAATTTGGAGAGGGTGTCCTCTTTAATTGAATATGGCTATGATGCTGGTCGTCTGCTCGAGGAGAGGGTAGTTCTTTTAAAACAAAACATTGTAATGTCTGTACAATTGTGCACAGAGCATTTGGGCTTCAGCAGATCGTAAATCAGCTACTTTATATCTGTTTTATGTCTGCAGCACGGGTGTCTCCTGTAAAAGGCTGCAATTCTGACCGCGATTGATTGTGCAGACAAGACATCCTTTAACACACTGGTTCATGCATTTGTCATCTAATTGTGGAGTGGGTGTCTACTTTTATAACGCTGGCCCTTTAGGTCTCCTGGAGATGCTTGCTACTGTTTGCAGGCTGTTAACCTGGCATTGCTTGATGGTGGAGATGATATCCTCTTCTACGGGCTGTAACACGGGTACAATTTTGCCTTATTGTAGTGAGGAAGTTTTGCAACAGACTGTAAGTATTGACATGGTTTTTCAGATCGAAAGTGTTTAACGTTGAATTTGAAATGAAAATTTCTTTAAGAAAGTGTGAAGAAAACAGCTCAAACGCATGATTAATATAGATATCAGAGTAGTGAAAACTTCTTTAAGAAAGTGTGAAGAAAACAGCTGAAACACATGATTAATACTGATATCAGGGTCATTTGGATGTGAGAGGGTCAGTGACAGTCCTTGAGTGATCTGTCCACTGCACCCTAAACCTTTACCGGCCAGACAGACTGCTTATCAGTCCACTCCATCCTAAACCTTTTTCCGGCCAGACAGACTGCTGCTATTGGCCAGACAGGACTGCTGATCTGTCCACTCCATCCTAACCTTTACCGGCCAGACAGACTGCTGCCATTGGCCAGACAGACTGCTGATCTGTCCACTCCATCCTAAACCTTTACCGGCCAGACAGGACTGCTGATCTGTCCACTGCATCCTAAACCTTTACCGGCCAGACAGACTGCTGCTATTGGCCAGACAGACTGCTGATCTGTCCACTGCATCCTAAACTAGGGTGCCTGATGACAGTTGGTACTACAATCTTTTTCCTTTTTTTTTTTTCCCCACTGTAGCATGCCATTTGTATTCTTTTCATTGAAGTTTTCAGTATTTATGTGTGCAGAAATTGTGCACATAGTAGTTTGCATGTACGCATGGGTGGGAGCAGTTCCGTATTATACAGATTTCCCTATTGGCATTTTGGCAATCCCCCGTTTGCCATTTGATGGATGAGTGCACTGGTTCTACGATCCATATTTTTTGCTGTCCTGCCTAGACTCCATTGGACGTTTGTAGTTCTGTTGTTTTTTGT
>CM031611.1:1508767-1523345 GCA_018398815.1 Conus ventricosus
TGTTTTTCCACAACCAGTTTGTCCACAAATCAGTGAACAATGAGGGGTTTTATCATAAAGTTTAACATTGGCATTGACACCAAAGTCGGTCTGCTCCATAGTTTTATAACAGAATTTAATCTAATCCAGTTATTGTTTTTATCATGCTCTCTGTCAAAACTTGTTCAGTATAATAAAATCCTATAAGATCTAAATGTGTAAGATTAATCCAATTTAGTTCTGTAAGATTGTTTCTATTTAAGCCAATATTGATTTTGTTGCTTGTTGTTATGAGCTTAATATCCTCACCGTTGTTAAGAACGACGACAGTAACTTTAAGTTTTTTCAACGTCTAAGTTTTGCCAGCTAATTAGAATTCCTTTTAAAAGGACGTCACTAACGCCACAACCCCATCCCTCCCCTATCTTTTAAGACAGAAATTTCAAATATCATTGTGAACGTGTCTCCTAATTTCATTTGCGGAATGAACTGTAATTTTGTAGAAGCATCTTTTAAAACTGATTCTTTTCTGTGGAGGATGTACTGGTTATTCCCATACGGCTTTATTTCAATCTCTTTCCGACTATTGTCCTCTGGCATAAGACTTACATGTAAAGGGCCAGAGTTGAATGCTTTTCTGAAATTTTTTGACGGCTAAAAAATGTAAATGGGCTTATGAATTCAAATTTTATGTCCCCATTCTAAATATGGTTCTAAGTGCCATTTGCTGTCAGGTTTTCGAACTATTTTATATTCATACTGGCCAGCATTATTTGCTTCTACATTACGCAGTTGCTCTAGTTTAGGAAACGTTTTGTTGTCGCCAACCTCTTTGCGTTTAAAATCACCATCTTTAGTGTACTCAAAACCATACAAAGCGCCTATTTCGCCATTCTGTTCAAAGTCTGCAACGTCTGCAAGGTCTTTAATTCTAAAGTTATACACCTCACAGGCGCTAATGTAACTCCTGATTCTTCTGGCCCACGCGACATTATTTTTTAGAACAACTTATTATTTTATTTCCAAAACAATGTGCAGGTTTTCACATTTCACGACTTTTCCTGCTTTGTCTGCGATTTTTATATTAAATGATCCGACCCTCCCACAAACTAATCGTTTAAACTGTAAATTAGGGAATTGTATAATTTCATAATCGCAATATGCAGCTTTCCCTGATGGAAGAGCTCTTAAAACAGTTGAGGGCTTTCCATCATATAAGTTTTCATCAGTGCTCAGCTCATCCAAATGAACATAAAGTAATGAATGTAATGCAAGATCGAGCGGATTTTCCCCCTCATAAGTAGTTTTGTTTGGTGTAACTCTAAATCTATGATTGTTTAGCTGCAAAGCCTAACATTTTAGCTAGCTCTTTATCAAAATAGTAACCTGCTTCTTCTTCAGGCTTGAATGTTAACATTGTTTTTAGATTTGCATTGTTAAGTTTGAGGGTAATGTCGAAGTTACTCATTGCTTCTTTTAGTGAGCAAAACCCGTAATAACCATCAGGTATTGTTAACTGGCTAACTTTGACCCCTGTTTTGTCAACTTTTAGAATCTTATTATTATTCTTGGATTTAGTAATATTAAACCATACAACTTTGTAAAAGATTTCATGAAGTGCAACCATTTTGGCTCCGCAATTGTTTTTCAATAGCATGTTCTAAAAACGAAGGACGGTCTTGAGTTGTTATTGTTACAAACATTTTTTAAACGAAATAAAAATGAGTGCATTTAAATATATTGATGCAAAATATTCTGTTGGGCCGCACTACAATCTTAAAAATATAACAACTGATACTCTTGACATTTCTGTGACTCAGTCTGACGCCTTTCAAGTAAAGGTTAGTACTCCATTGAAGAGCTATCTTAACCCTCCTATTAAAAACGACCACATCCCGAAAGTGTGGTTTAGTCATCCGATGCAGTTTTATCAGAACCAGTTAAACTTTGCTGTGTTTTGTGCATCAACTGGGTGTGGAGTGTCGTATGCAGATCATTTAAATCATCCTGATCCTTTGGTGAGGTCAGTGTACAGATTTCATTTTTATTACACCTTCAGACGTATTTTGACTGAACTGCAAGCTCCATTACCAAATGACAAACCGTTTAAATCCATTCAGCAACAGAATAGACCTGAAGGCTTTTGAAAGGATCTGTAACGAATTTAATATTAAGGTTAAGACAGACTTTAGACAAAAGTTGGATCTTAATCATGGTCTAGGCACCCCCTTATTTTTGGGGCGTGCACAGAAAGTATAAATATGACTGGAATCCTCCTTACACATCTTTCTCTTCAGGCACAGCTGTTCACCTCGGGTCCATAGAGCAAGAGCATAAAACAGCATGGACAACATTTATCTATAGACACTTCTAAGGGCCTAACTAAAGCAGGAATAGAACGGATAAACGACTCTGTTCGTACTTACGTTTGGTGTTTGCTAGGTTCGCAAGCACAAACGAGATCGAGCAATAACTGATCCTTTCTACTGGTTTTGATGCACAAAAACAATACTTAGCAAATTTAGAGGACGCCATTAATTCTACAGTTGATTTACCTTCAAGTATTAAAAGATACCAAAATGTTTTACAATACGCAAGATCGAAAGTAGACTTTGCTGTTGGTACTGGTTTATACATGCTGCCTTCTGACCTCAGACTCCAGATAGGAACAATAATAAACTACAATAATGAAATCCTTGTGGCAGGCAATGAACAGAAAGTCGGGAAAAACGAAATAAATTCTGAGCCAGTAATATTGCAAGCAGTAAACAAACAAGTCGTCCCCCCAAGAATAAGTCATCCAATCCCCGTGGCCCAAAGCCCGAAGGCCGTTGAAGAAGTAAAAAAAAATAATGCCCATGAATATGAAAAGACAGCACTTGTTTTTTTGGATTAACTGGCCTAGGATTACTTGGTCTTTACTTACTAAAAATTAACCCAACTATTAAGAGAACTAATGACCATAAGTGCTCGGCCATAAAGCCAACTACTTTGCCAGCAGTAGACAAAAGCCAGCTAACAACACCCCCAAATTTATACCCGGTAAAGCGTCCATGGCTTTACTGGCTAATTTTTTTTAATAAACCCGCAAGATGATCAAGCTGTTTTTTTACCCATGATTTATCAGGCGGTGATGGAGGCGATGGCGGTGGAGGCACCGGGATTTGACCACCGCCGCCTGTAATAGCCATCACCAGTGTACTTATTGCAAAACCTAAGGCCGTTATAACGCTTGCTAATGTGACTCCTTGCTCTCTAAACAGTGTTCGTATTCGTTCTGCTAGCGTTGTGTCTTTATAAAAATTCTTTGGATAGTTTTCTTTTTCTGCTTTCTTGATTTTTTAAAATTCTTCTGGGTTAGTAACGACACTTCAGTTTTAATGATTTTCGTTTTTTCAAGATCTTTTAGTTTTTGGGGTTACTTTATTTAACCCCGGGCCGAAATTGGCGTCTCAGCCCGACGAGTTTTTTTTTTTTTTTTCTATATCCTTATCTAGTTCGCCCAGTTTGCAAAATTTTTTTATTTAAATTCGCCTCTGAGCTTCTCAAAGCAGTTTAAGGGGCACTAGGTCTCGCTGGGGTAGGGGAACATTAATTGTTTTTAATGCTGTTTCTTCGAAAAACGGTTTCTTTTCTATTACTTTATTATTTTTTTTTTTGCTATGATTTAATTTTTTAAAGTTCCTTTTTGTTTTGGTTACTTTTGGGAGTTCTTGTAGTGTTTTTTGAAGTTTAGCAACTGATCCCTATCTAATTTTGGTTTTTTGAAATGCCAAGGCATTTTGCGCTCACACTAATTTTTTGTCAAATTTGTACTCAGGGCTAAAAACGTTAAGGGGCTCGTTTATTGTAAGCTAAACCACGTTGCCCTTTGGTCGTTTTTACAAACAAATGGCCATCACCTGTTAAAAATCTTAGGCTAAAATTTTGGGGGTTCAAGGCCAAATTTTTTGGTAAAATGATCTAACAGACTTTCGAAATTTCCTCCCCCCACTGAGAGCGCTGAGCATGCTGTATCAAGGGATCTTTCACTCAGTCGTCTCCAGGGCAAAAAATCATAATCTTTTTCGCCTTCAATTTCCCGCCATGTTTCTTAAATAAAAAACTTTTATTTTTTATAAAAAATTCCAAATATGGTTCTTCTTTACCCGCATAGAAACCCGAAAGAGCCCTTTGGCGTGAAGGGGAAATAAACGGAATTTACGTTTCCCAAAAACCATCTCTATTGATGCAAATAAACTTACTGCAAATTTTCCCGACCTAGGGCAAGAAGGATTGTGCCAGGCCGCACAACTTACTTTCAAAATGAACCGAAAACAACATCAACACGCCCGGAAAAATTGTCCAAATCTAGGACGGGCAATCGTTAAGAAAAAATTTTAAAAAACTTGAGGGGCAAAATATTTTTTTTACACAAAACAGACTATTTTTAAACCTATTCTGATCTATGGTAACCCCCGAATGAAAAGGGGTGATCGCGTTTCAAGGAAACGAAAAAAAGAAGCACTAAAAATTTGAATAGACGCCGCACTCGGCGCAGATGCTAAAAGCAGCAAAAAGTCTCTAGCTCTAAATTTTGCGTATGGAAATCGCTTTTCATTCCCTTAGTTTTTTGAGTTGTTAAAAACGCATGCGCCATACTTTCAAGGAGCATTAAAAGACAGATTGTCATATGAACTAACTTTTAATGAATACAGCCGCGTTATCAAATCAACAGACACCGCAGCAAAGTACAGCATTTCTGACATCTCGTTAGAGTTTGACGTTGTTAGCAACTCTAATTTAGCAAGGCTGATTGAGCAACAATATCAGTCAAAATTAGAAATATATTACGAAAGAGTGATTCATCATAAAACATATCCCAGAAGCAGGGCAGACACTATATGGAATTTTAGTTTTAGTGCCGCGCAAGTCGATTAAAGGTATTTTATTGCTGTGTGAAGATGAAGAACCATTCAAAAGAGGAACGAAAAGTTATAATCCTAAAATAACGAAAGTACAATGTTCGATTGAGGTAGTCCCTAAACCAAATCTACGCTAGCGGGCTTAGACCTTATCAGCATTTGATGAAATAAGAAAATTGTTTTGGGGTGCGAGGTGTAGAAGTCCAACAGTAGACCTTGTGTCTAAAGATCTACACCTTCACAGCGTTAGACTTGATGATTATTTAACAACAAAATACGGTTAAAGGTTGACCTAAGATCGACAGTGGATAATCAGTTGCATGGAAATGGGAGAACTGTTAAAGACGGAATAAACATTCAAATTGATAAAGAAAAAGATGGCGATAAACCACTTAATGTACATTTTTTTTTTTTTTTAATATATGATGCGCAGCTGGATATTCAAGATAACAGAAATTTAAAAATATACAATACTAAATTATTTTTATTTTTATAAAAAGCATGTCTGTTCAGGTTTATCCAAATGTGCCTACAGCGCCAGAGTCGCCAAACGAAGGATAGTAGAAACCCCAACATAAAAAACCTTCAGATTAACAACATTACGCAAATGCAACAAAAACTAGAGCAAGACCTTTCAAAATACAGCAAACCAAACGAAGGTATTCTGCTGCCTTTAATGCTGTTACATATGTTAATACTGGAGCATCGCTTTGAGTGGTCTATCAGCAGGAACGAGTGTAGGCCTCTTAGCAACAGGCGTAGGTGCGCCCGCAGCTTTACCTCCAGGCGGTTTGTCTTTAGCTCTTGGCCTTTGTTCATTAGCTGTAAGTGCTGCTGGCAAAAAAATTAAAAACTAAACTCCAAAAGCACACAGCTATGGTTCAATATAACAGCTAAACTTAGTTCGTTCAAACTGGACATAAATAAAGCGCTAGTTGACTCAAACATCACGGATGAAGAATTTAGTCGTTTACAGGCCGATTTTGATGACTATAAAAGACAAAAGTTTGATCTTCAAAAAAAGGCAAGGGCAAGTTTTTCTCAACAGCCAGACACCGAGCAGATAAAAAAGGAATGTTTAAAAAAAGTAAACGAGACATTAAACTCTGTTCTAAACAGCTCACATTAACAACATCAAAGGGCGTCTATACTTTAGTTTATGAGTCCAAGCACAAAAAGACGTTGATATTGATTCTGATTAAGTTTTTTTTTTAATTTAAATAAATGTGTTATGTTAGAAACTCAACATGGCTAAGATATATGAAGGACCAGACGAATTGTTTGAAGGAATGCTCGAGGGAGAGCGTTTTATCAAGAGCTTTAAATGATATTAATCTAGAAGTCATTGATCCAACAAACGTACAGGCAAGCGTTGCTCATGCTATTTCTCAAGTTCCAGGTAAACTAACAATAGACCCGCCAGTTAAAGTAATGTTAGCTGTTTTAATCGACTATTATAACAATAAATGAAGAAAATGTAGAAGTCTGGGTCTCAACTAAACAACAGACTATTTCTTTTCATAATGACTTAAACGCCTGGTTGGGCAGACCAACTGCTTACACAGTTTGATGTGGCGCTGAAGAAGCCAAAATGAAAGGCTCTGGTTGGTCAGAGGGCGAAGTCTTAGAGATCAGATTAAAACAGTCTAAGTATGCACCGATTGTAGGCAAGGCTTACATTCCGCTGCCCCCAGCATTGGTAGCGAAAAGAGCCGTTCTAAACATAAAGAATTCAGACGACAAATGTTTTATGTGGGGTGTTCTTGCAAGGCTGCATCACGTCCGCAAAAACGCAGAGAGAGAGTGTCTAACTATCAGCCTTACATCAATGATCTTAACTTTAGTGGAATATCCTTTCCTGTTAGCGTGGACAAAATTGATCAGTTTGAAGAACAAAACAAACCAATAACTGTTAATATCTACACATGGGATGAGGAAACGAATCTACAGCCCATCAAAGTATCTAAAAACAGTCCATCGATTGGCGAACCAGACAAAAATCATGTTGACTTACTACTGATGTTTTCACCAGCAGGGCTACCACATTACACATTGATACGAGCAATGAGTAGATTATTGGCGCATACTTCAAAGCAAAAAAATAAACAAGAATTCTGTAGAAAATGTTTAACAAGAATTCCATCTGCTCAAGCCGCGAGTGAACATAAGAAACATTGTATTAGCCCAGTTGACTGTAAAACAGAACTAATTACGCTCCCACCTGGATCTAAAGTTAGTTTTAAGAACTGGAAACGGTTGCAAACTAGTCCATACATTGTTTACGCAGACTTCGAGTCGCTTATTGTTCCTTATGAGGGACCAACCCCACAGAGACTTCCTAAAACAGCCTTAGTGAGTAATCATTAGATTTGCTCATTTGCTTTCATTGTTGTTAGGTCGGATGGTGCCCATTCGGAACCAGAATTGTATAGAGGACCAGATGCTGCAAAATACTTCTTAAAACGCATGCAGCAATTGCGTAATGACTGTTCTAATAATCTAAACTTATCTGAAATCATAATGACGCCTGAAGACCAGCAACAGTATAAATCAGCCACACATTGTTGGATTTGCGGTTTAGAACTAATGTCTAACAGTGAGGACGCGACAGCAGACGCAGCCAATCCAACAGTAAGAGACCATGATCACATTAGCGGAAAGTTCAGAGGAGCAGCGCACAGTAAATGCAATCTTCAACTAAAGTTTGAACCAAAGACATGGAAGCTGCCCATCAGAGAATGTAAATATCTTCGTTCAAGCTCACCCATCTTATTTTGCACGATAACCCCCCTTTTCACATACAAATCGCGTCCTTCTCATGTCAGTTTTGACCAAAATTAACACCTGTTTTCCAAAAAAATTAACGCCTCAAAACCTCTAAATATTGACGAAATTAGCAAATTGAAACGGGGGCTTACGTGCCAGATAAGATTTGGTGATTGTGAACAAACATATTTACATTCTCTCTGAGAACATAAAATCAACTAAAAATTTATATGGTTTGGCAGTCCTGTTGTTCACAGCCTGCCGGGGCTGCTAGAATGGCCGCAATTAATATTGAACGTCACCATTGTTTTTTGCATGCTCTGCTGCACAGGAGCCTACGCCTCACACGTGCACACTCAGCAGGGGGTATGACGTCATTTCTGCCGGGCCGAGCTTAAATCATGTGACATTAGCAGCCGAGCAGCCCTGTACTGCCATTTCTTAGTGTGGTGTTGAGCAGTGAAGGCGTGCTGGGAAAACTGTGTTTCTGCTGTTTAATTTTATGTCTCGTGATAGTGTTTCTTTTTTGTGGAGAAGCAGAATTATTAGGCAGTCCTTCTTCACAAGAACTAAATAAGGAAATTTATGAATTGCAAGCAGCAACAGACTAGTCCCAGCCACAGTAACAATCATGTCTGATTTAGAGGGGTAGGGTAGGGGATACGGGCGGGTAATCGATAGCAATCTTGCAAACCTGCAACAACTTGCTGCTATGACGGGGTTCTAAATATAGTAACGATCATGCATGATCGGTAGCCATCTTGCCAACCTACAACTTGCTGCTCTGTGACATTTGTGCCTGCTCTACTTCAACTGTTTTGCTTCGCCCTACCTCAACGCCCTGCTTCGCCCTGCTACCTGCTTTAGGCTGTCTATTCAGACGGCCGCTGAGAGAACTTAAACAGATCCTGTGATTATTAATTCAGGACTCTGATAAGGGCTTTTAGCGGCTGTTTCGAATTTACGTCATTTAAGTGTGAGCCACAAAAAGCCCATTTACATTTCCCTGCAAACAACCTCCCCCTCTATTGTGCGTTTGTTTGTTTGTTTGTTTGTTGCTTGTTTGTTTGTTTGTGTGTACGTTCGTGTGTGTGTGTGCGCTTGCGTTTATGCATTAAAGCGGGAGTGTGCGTGCATACTTGTGTGTGTAAGAGAGAGACGCCCAGAGAGATGAGGGAGAGGAGAAACTGATTAATTAATTTTTTTAATTTATAATTTTATTTTGTTTTAAAATGAAGCCCGAAGAAGTTAGAAAGCTTATTAATATACTTCACACGTTAAATTGGAAGGGCCAAAGAGAAAGGTTAAGGAGCAGGTTTGAAACATCAATTACTGATCTTTTTATTCACATAAATATACAAACAAACGTGAAGAAGGCCATCAGTGAAATACAAGATTATTGGCCCCCACAAGCTATAAATTTGTTTGCCATATTAGTTGATTATATGGCTTCTCAAGATGTTAATCTGACTGTTTCTACTTGTCCTTCAGAGGTAACTATTTGCTTTAATAAAGATTAGGCTTTACGATTAGAAAAGACTATAAATAACAGTTGAATTACAATTATTTTTTTAATTTATTTTAGATTAAAAATGGCTACCGAACTTAGTGTATCTGATTTAAAGAATTGTAATGAACTATTTAACGAGACAATAAAAGCGTTAAACATTGATTTTAGTGAATCTGGGTTTGAGAATGATGTAAACAATATAATAAAAGATCATAGCGAACTATTTAAAGAAGCAACCAAAGTGATGAACATTGACTGTAGTGATTCAGAAAAAGCTAAAATATTAGCAGACGTTATTGTAAGGTTAACGTGTCTTGAAGTGTTGCAACGCTTGGGCGAAGAATAAAAAGCTTGTTTTACTTACTTTTATATATATTTATTTTTTTAATCTACGTAAATATTTTGAGTTAAAAAATGAGCCTCACAAACACGTCTGAGTTTGAAATACTGCCAGCCAGCGCACTGGTGAAAGGTAGTGACAAACAATTAAGCAATATGTTTAGTGAAGTAGACATGGACATCATTAACCCACAAACGTTCATGAAAGTGTGGCACATGCTATCTCTAAAATCCTAGAGTCTATTCAACGCGAACCGCCAGTAAAAGTGTTGTTGGCCGTTCTGATTGATTATATAACACCCGATGATAGTAATATGGAAGTCTGGGTTTCAACTAAACAGAAAGAAGTTATTAGCTATCGCAACTTTAATTCTAACTGGGCTGATTACATGCTTACACAGTTTAACCATGCAAGTGAAGAAGCAAAGTTAAGGGGTTCTGGCTGGTCTGAAGAGACAGTCCTTGAAATCAAATTGAGACAAACAAAGTTCTATCCTATAGTTGGCAATTCTTACCTTCCTCTCCCAAAAGAGTTAGTTTTAAAACGAGCAGTCTTAAACATAAAAAATCCTGACAACATGTGTTTTTATGTGGTGTGTTTTAGCGCATTTACATCCTGTTAAAAAGAACGCAGAAAGAGTTTCCAATTATGAACAATATAAGCAAGAGCTGAACTTTGATAACATAAACTTTCCAGTAAGCATAGAAAGCATATCTCAGTTTGAAGAGCAAAAACAAACCAATCACCGTAAACGTATACACATGGTCTGTAGAAGCTGATCTAGTGCCTCTAAGAGTTTCTCCCAACGCACCTACTTTAGGCGAATCACTTGACAAACATGTAGACTTAATCCTGTTTACAGATAGTACAAAGAGTCATTATGTATTAATCAGAACAATAAGCAGACTTATGGTTTTTACATCAAAGGATCATGCTAAACAAGGGCTTTGTAGAAGGTGTCTGGTTAGAATCCCCACTATAGAAGCAGCTGCCAGCCATAGAACTCATTGTAAAAGTTTTGTAGACTGTGAAACCAAACTCCTTACACCTAAACCTGGGTCTAAGGTCAGTTTTAAGAATGTACACAAAATGCAAATAAGCCCGTACGTGGTTTATGCCGACTTTGAATCAATCTTAATAATAATAATAATATAATGAATACTATAAAGCGCCTATTCTCGGCTAGAGGCCAAGCTCTAAGCGCTTTACAATCAACACTCGTTTACACAAACGGGTGCCTACCTGGGTAGTTGCGACTGAAGAGCTGCCAGCTGGCGCTTCATTCAGTCGTTTCCCGTGTCATCCAGTCAGTATCATTCAATATCGATCACTCATTTTCTCTACTTACCTTCATTCTTTCCATTTCTCACGCAGGTGCATGCTAATGTGTAACGTGTCACCATACCAACGGCCAAACTGGCCTTCTCTCCGAAAGTTGGTGATGGGATTTTCCGTGTGTGCAAGATGTTATGCGTGCGTTCACACACGGAACCCGGTTTATCAGTCCATTCGAAGGACTGTTGCCACAGTACTACGGCCCACAACAGCAAGAACAAAAAACAACCTTATTAACCCCCATCAGTCTGTTCTTATGCGTTATTGTTGTTAGGTCAGACGGCATCACACAACACCCGAATTACAGAGGCCCTAACGCAGCTAGCAGATTTTTAGAGCAGATGAAACAACTTCGCAATCACTACTCTAACCAACTAAATCTTTCAGACATTGTTATGACTCTGAAGCCCAAGAACGCTATGACTCATCTAACACGTTGGATTTGCAATAAAGAATTATTAGGCAATGCAGTAAGAGACCACGATCACTTTACTGGAAAGTTTAGAGGGGCACACACAAACATGTAATCTCCACTTAAGGTTGACCTAAGACATGGAAACTGCCTATCTTCTTTCTAACTTACGAGGCTATACGATTCTCTTCATCATGCAAGCATGACTTCTGAATATAAGAGGGTTACCTGCATTGCACAGTCTTCAGAAAATACATGATTTGTACTCTTTGATCTTATCGTTTTATGACTCAGCCCAACTGATGGCTAGTTTAGATAAGTTAGCGGATCTCTACAAGACTTTCCAATCACTAAACATACTTTGACCCACTCTTAGTGCGTAAAGGAGTCTATCCTTATGAATACATGAACTCGTGGGTAGTTGATGAAGACTCGCTTCTCTAAAGGCGCTTTCTTTTCTAGTCTTAGAGGCAAGATATAACTGATGCTGACTATGGAATACGCACAGAAGCCTGGGCAGAATTACACTGTGAAACGATGGGCGATTATCACGATCAATATTTATTGGCTGACGTGTGTTTATTAGCAGACGTCTTTCAGAATTACAGATCTACTTGCATGAAACATTACAACTTAGACTCCTCACATTACATCTCTGCCCCAGGTCTTTCTTGGGACGCTTTCTTGAAGTCTACAAACATTCAGATTGACTTAATTTCTGATCTACCCACACTTCAGATGATTGAAGACGGGCTGAGGGGAGGTATTAGCATGGCCTCACATCCTTACTGCAAAGCTAACAACAATATTTAGACGATTATAATCCCACTAAACCATCCAACTATCTAATGTACTTAGACGCTAACAATCTGTATGGATGGGCCATGAGTCAACCGCTTCCACTGAGAAACTTTACAATGATAAAAGGGCCTCACGATGTTAACACTGTGTTAAGTATGTTGTCACAGCTTACGCCTGATAATCCAATAGGACTAATCTTGGAAGTAGATTTAGATTATCCTAAAGAATTACACGATCTTCACAACGATTACCCCCTAGCCGCAGAAAGATTAAAGATGAGCCCCATCGAACCTCCTAAACTTGTTCCTAATCTTAGACATAAAACCAAATATGTGTGCCATTACAGACTCCTACAGTTTTACTTAAGACACGGATTAAAGCTGACAGCTGTTCACAGAATCATTGCTTTTGACCAAGAGCCCTTTATGAGACCATACATTAAGAAGAAACTGATCTTAGAACCCAAGCTACTGACGCTTCAGAAAAAGACTTCTTTAAACTGATGAACAACAGCTGTTTTGGTAAAACCATGGAGAACGTACACAATCGTAAAGATGTTAAATTAGTTACAAAAGAAAACCAAGCAATTAAGTTTGCCTCTAAACCTAACTATCAAGACTTTAGAAGATTTAACGACAGCCTGGTTGGCATTATGATGAAGAAAAAGGATGTTAAGTTGGACAAGCCGGTGTTTATTGGCTTTACCGTATTAGAGTTGTCAAAGTTATTGATGTTAGAATTTCTGTATGACTACTTTAAACCGCGGTACCCAGAAGCAAGAGTCCTTTACACAGACACTGATAGTTTTTTCTAGACGTCCCCACAGAAGACTTCTATAAGGACTTAGAAACAGAAGGGGCTAAAGGGGCTGATGGTGGTACGACACATGCGACTATCTAAAAGACAGCCCTTTACATTCAAACTGTGAACAAGAAAGTGATTGGGAAGATGAAGGATGAACTTAATGGGACAGTTATAAAAGAATATGTTGGTTTGCGGTCAAAGATGTACAGCGTTCCTAGCCAGACTTCTGTAATGAAAAAAGCTAAAGGCATAAGTAAAGAAGTTGTCAAAAAAAATATAACTCACGATAACTACAAGCAAGCTCTCTTTGAAAACAAAGTATTTCATCACACAAATGTTAATCTACGCTCTACTCTTCATCAAGTAAACACAACTGCTGTTAACAAAAAATCACTTGTCTCTAACAATAACAAGAGAACTTACGTCAGTTCTGAGCTTTCATATGCTGTTAGGACATTGGAGAACTTTAAAGATTAACTCGACTAACTACTTCCAGCACTATTAAACGCCCGCGGGACTGGGTCCTTACTACTTTTCTAATACGATCTTCTACTTCCAGCTCTATCAATAAATCAGAACAAACAACTGGCTTTCCGTCTTGATTAGTTATTTTTACATCCAATGAGTTTATATCTAAGTCAATTAATTCTTTAAATTGCTGTCTCCGTCAAACGTATATAACTGATAATCGCAAAACCCCGCCCTAGTTGGTAGCAAAACCTTTAGAACTGTAGATGGATAGCCAGCAAACAAATTAGCACATGTTTTTAACTGTTGTAAATGGACATACAACATTGGGTTTCACGAGAAAATCAGACGGTCTATTACCTTTAAACCCCATAAATGCCCCATTCTACAAGGCCGTGTGTGCTGAAGCAATATGTTTCACCACTATTATAAAAGCCCAAAATTCGAGCAAGGCTTCTAGGAAAAAAACATACACCCTTTTTTCTTTAAGTTCTGGAAAATTCATAGTAATTATAAGATTTGCTTCATTAATTTTTAACATAATGTTAAAATTGCTAAATACTTCTCTTAAAGAACAAAAGTTGTAGTAACCATCGGGTATTTTTTAACTGTTTTAATAGATTGCCTTGCCCGTCATTAACATTAATCCAGTTTTTTTGAGCTTTTCAGATATGTTAGCCCACATAACTTTAAATCCAATTTCTCTAAGGGCAACCCTATAATTACCGCGCCTATTGTCAATTGGGTACGTTAAGGGCACACGTTTGTTTTGTTGGTTTATATAGATGCGCATCTTTTTTATAACTATTTTAAAACCCCTTTAAAAAACTAATTTAAAATGGAACCTTTTAAATATAACGAAAGTGCCACTTACGATGTAGGAGCGTTTTATAACCCCCAAAAGTTTAGACTTCAGCAATTTAATTATTGCAGTAGATGAATATTATGGCTTCCAAGTTAGACTTGTAAACCCGCTAACTAGATATTTAAATCCGCCAATAAAGAGCGACAGAGTGCCATCAGCATGGTCATCCCACCCTATGGCTTTTTTTCAGAATCAGTTAAATTTGCCGTTTACTGCGCAACTACTGGCTGCGGGGTTTCATATGCAAACCATTTAAACCACCCTAATCTTTTAGTAAGGTCAGTATATACTTCATGTTTATTACCTACACAATACTAACTGAACTAAATGCCGCTTTTTTCACCCAAAGTGAAAGAATTTGCAACGATTAACATTAACCTTTAACTATTTTAAA
>CM031611.1:1528704-1538931 GCA_018398815.1 Conus ventricosus
GAAAAGAAAAATTTGGGCTGATGACCCCAACTTGGGGCCTATTTTAAAGAAAAAATAACCCAAAGACTAAAAGATTTGAACAAGAGAGATCACAAGACTAGAAGCGCTAACTACTAACCGAGACCATTACGAACTCAAGTGAATAGAATAAGAGAAACTATCCGGAAAATTTTATATGAAGACACAACGCTAGCAGAACGAATACGAACGCTGTTAGAGAGCAAGGCGTCACATTAGCAAGCGTTATAACGCCTTAGGATTTGCAATAAGTACACTGGTGTTGCTATTACAGGCGGGTGGAGTCAAAGTCCAGTGCCTCCGCCACCATCGCCTCCACCTGATAAATCATGGTAAAAAAACAGCTTGATCATCTTGCGGGTTTATTAAAAAAATTAGCCAGTAAAGCTATAGACGCTTTACCAGGAATATTGGGAGTATTGTCAGCTGGCTTTTGTCTACTGCAAGCAAAGTAGTTGGCTTTATGGCCGAGCACTTATGGACATTAGTTCTCTTAATATTTTGGGTTAATTTTTAGTAAGATAAAGACCAAGTAATCCTAGGCCAGTTAATCCAAGAACAAGCGCTGTCTTTTCATATTCATGGTCATCGCGAACAGAGTCCGCGAGCTTTGCTGAGTCTTCAATGGCCTTTGGGTTTTGGGGCCACGGGATTGGATGACTTATTCTTGGGGGTCATCTTGTTTTTTTACTGCTGCAATATTACTGCTCAGAATTTATGTCGTTTTGTCCGACCTTCTGTTCATTTCCTGCAACGAGAATTTCATTGTTGTAGTTTATTATTGTTCCTACCTGGAGTCTGAGGTCAGAAGGTAGCATGTATAAACCAGTGCCAACAGCAAAGTCTACTTTCGATCTTGCGAATTGTAAAACATTTTGGTACCTTTTAATACTTGAAGGTAAATCGACTGTAGAATTAATGGCGTCCTCTAAATTTGCTAAGTATTGTTTTTGTGCATCAAAGCCAGTAGAAGGATCAGTTATGCTCGATCTCGTTTGTGCTTGCGAGCCTAGCAAACACCAAACGTAAGTACGAACAGAGTCGTTTATTCGTTCTATTCCCGCTTTAGTTAGGCCCTTAGAAGTGTCTAAGATAAATGTTGTCCATGCTGTTTTATGCTCTTGCTCTATGGACCCTAGTGAACAGTTGTGCCTGAAGAGAAAGATGTGTAAGGAGGATTCCAGTCATAGTTATATTTTCTGTGCACGCCCCAATAATAAGGGGTGCCTAAGCCATGATTAAGATCAGACTTTTGTCTAAAGTCTGTCTTGATGTTAATATTGAATTCTTTTACAGATTCTTTCAAAAGCCTTCATGTCTATTCGATTGCTAAATGGATTAAACGGTTTGTCATTTGGTAATGGTGCTTGCAGTTCAGTCAAAATACGTCTGAAGGTGTAATAGAAATGAAATCTGTACACTGACCTAACCAAAGGATTAGGATGATTTAAGTGATCAGCATACGACACTCCACACCCAGTTGATGCACAAAACACAGCAAAGTTAACTGGTTCTGATAAAACTGCATTGGATGCCCTAAACCACACTTTTGGGATGCGGTCGTTTTTAATAGGAGGGTTAAGATATCTGCTTAATGGAGTACTTACCTTTTTATGAAAGGTGTCAGTCTGGGTCACAGAAATGTCGAGGGTGTCAGTTGTTATATTTTTAAGATTGTAGTGCGGCCCAACAGAATATTTTGCATCAGTATATTTGAATGCACTCATTTTAATTTGTTTTAAAAAATGTTTGTAACAATAACAACTCAAGACCGCCCTTCGTTTTAGAACATGCTATTAATAACGAATGCGAAACTAGAACGGTCGCACTCCATGAAATTTTTTACAAAGTCGTATGGTTTAATAAAGCGAAACCAGAATAATAATAAGATTAGAAAATATGGCAAGGGAAGAAACTTAATTAGCCAGTTAACAATACCTGATGGTTATTACGGGTTTTGCTCACTAAAAGAAGCATTGAGTAACTTTGACATTGCTCTCAAACTTAACAATGCGAATCTGAAAACAATGTGACCTTCAAACCTGAAGAAAAGAAGTAGGTACTATTTTGATAAAGAGCTAGCTAAAATGTTAGGCTTTACAACTGCTGATCGGTCCATTCATAGTTTTAGAGTTGCGCCAAACAAAACTATTTAAATGAGGAGAAAATCCGCTCGATCTTGCATACATTCATTACTCTATGTTCATTTGGATGAGCTGAGCACTGATGAAAACTTATATGATGGAAGGCCCTCAACTGTTTTAAGAGCTCTTCCATCAGGAAAGCTGCATATTGCGATTATGAAATTATACAATTCCCTAATTTACAGTTTAAAAGATTAGTTTGTGGAGGGTCGGATCATTTAATATAAAAATCAAAGACAAAACAGGGAAAGTCGTGAAATGTGATAACCTGCACATTGTTTTGGGAAAATAAAATAATACGTTGTACTAAAACATGTCGCGTGGGCCAGAAGAATCAGGATTACATTAGCGCCTGTGAGGTGTATAACTTTAGAATTAAAAGACCTTGCAGACGTTGCGGACTTTGAACAGAACGGTGAGATAGGCGCTTTGTATGGTTTTGAGTACACTAAAGATGGTGATTATAAACGCAAAGAGGTTGGCGACAGCAAAAAGTTTCCTAAACTAGAACAACTGCGCAATCTAGAGGCAAATAATGTTGGCCAGTATGAATATAAAAAAAGTTCGAAAACCTGACCTCAAATGGCACTTAGAACCATATTTAAATGGGACATAAAATTTGAATTCATAAGCCCATTTACATATTTTAAGGCCGTCAAAAAAGTTTCAGAAAAGCATTCAACTCTGGCCCTTTACATGTAAGTCTTATGCCGGACGACAATAGTCGGAAAGAAATTGAAATAACGCCGTATGGGAAAAAACATACATCCTCCACAGAAAAGAAACAGTTGTAAAAAAAGCCCTTCTACAAAATTACAGTTCTTTCCAAGCAGAAAATTAGGAGACACGTTCACAATGATATTTGAAATTTCTGTCTTTAAAGATGTGGAGAGGATGGGGTTGTGGGCGTTAGTGACGTCCTTATAAAAGGAATTAATATTAGCTGGCAAAACTTAGACGTTAAACGCCTTAAAAGTTACCATCGTCGTTCTTCACAATGGTGAGGATATTAAGATCATAACAACAAGCAACAAAATCAATGTTGACTTAAATAGAAACAATCTTACAGAACTGAATTGGATTAATCTTACCCATTTAGGCCTCATAGGGTTTTATTATACTGAACAAGTTTTTGACGGAGAGTAAGATAAAAATAATAACTGGATTAGATTAAATTATGTTATAAAACTATGGAGCAGTTAAACTTTATGATAAAATCCCCTCATTGTTCAATGATTTGTGGGCAGACTGGTTTGGAAAAACAATATTTGTCCTAGACTTATTACAAACAGTTTATCGCTATAATTTTGATCATATTGTGATTTTCTGTCCACACTTAAAAGGAACAAAGCATATCATGATAGAAGGTTTATATGGACAGACAATGACGTATATTTAGTTAATCCTAGCACTAAACTGAGTGAGTGTTTAGAATACTTTTATAAAGTGTTTGAAGGAACGCAGACACTCTTATTATAGATGACTGTTTTGGCAGAAAAAGATATAGTTAAAAAAGAGAAACACTTTGTCAAAGCTGGCTTTCAGCGGAAGACATGATGGGATAAGTGTGTGGATTTTATGTCAGAAATATAACTCGGTTTTAAAAGACTTTAGAGAACAGTTAAAGACTGTAGTGTTATTTCACATGAAAGACAGAGACTCATTTGAAGAATGTTTGCGCGAAAATGATGTTATTGAAAATGACCAGGAAAAACATAGGATTAAACAAAAACTGAAATCTGAAAAGTTTAGTAAATTAGTATTGAAAACGGATAACCCTACACAGTATGTTTGTTTGTAAATAATCGTTATTTTTTGGTTATTTAAGTCTTACTTTTCAAAGAACAGGGAAAGGCGGCTTTTAGGCCACTTTCGCCCAAAAACTTGGTGGAGGAGCAAGTGAGTTAGAATTGGTAAAATGCTGTTCTCTACTTGTTATAATTGGCCAAGGTCATGATGACCGGCGAGGTTGACCTTCAAGGGCAACGTCATATATATAAACACTTGTTGAATTATTCCCTTTGAATGTCAAAATGTGTTCAAGTTAGGCCCTAATTCTATATTAATATTATTGTCTTCTTTCTTGAGGAATTAAAAGGGTGTTTTGCATTTTTCCCTTTTTCGGGAAAGAAAGATAGTGTTTTAATTAAATTTTTCCTATGTTTTTTCAAGTAGTTGGAATTTTAGGTTTTCCTTGGGGAGACTTGGATTAAGATATTACCTGTTAGTTTAATGTCATCCCCAGAACCTGATTAGTTGCTGTGCCGTGGTCCCCTTCCGCACCTGACTGGTGAGAGTGGCCGTTGTCTCGCTGGTGGCCGACTGACGGTTGGGTGACGTCTGTCGTCTGAAGGACAGGAGCGGCGTGGAAGGAGTGACTCCATTGACTCCTTGTTTTGGCAACGGACTTCTGGTCTTGGCTTCCTGACTAGGAGCGGGTGAATGGACCGATGTAAGTAGTGGAGAGTGGATGAATGCGGAGAATAGAATGTGTCATCGAGTGGAAAGCAGAGAGACTGTAGAGAACGAGGAATCAACGCTGACAAGGAATGTGAATGAACTTCTTTGTTGAAGGCTCGACTAATATTCGCCTCCGCCAACATACCTGTGGACACCCATGTTAGTTTTTGTTCTTCTGCTTAGTTTTGAATGTGCTCCATCGTCTTGGTGTTGTGAGCTCCATGAACTTTTGAACAGAACACGTCGGAAAGCTTTCATCGCTTTGGACTTTTGGTTTCACCTTCATTGAAGGAACTACATTAGTAATGAACTATAGTTCGTGATAGTTTTGCTTATTTGAAATTCTGGGTTATTGTGATTCGTGCTTTGCTGCATGTCGGAATGACTTGAATACTCTGTTGTTGTGGGGTGCATACAATTTTGAAATCATTTGGCCGATATTGATTGTTGTGTGCATTCACAGGTTTTTGGTACACAGAGAAGGAAGCAGAGCGGTCGGCGGTGTGTGTGTGTGTCTATAGCATACGCGTGGCCTTGTTAATGTAATATTGTGTGCTGTTTAGGTTTTAGCAAATTATTGGTTGTTGTTCTTCTTGTGGAGCGCATGCTGTGATGTGATTAATAAATTTAGTTAGTTTATGTTACATTGGGTGTGAGTGTGGTTAGGGGTGAATCATAGCTGAGTGTTTGGGCTTGTGGATGAAGGTTGAATGCGGGACTGGTCGTTGGTGTGTGAAAGCGGAGTGAAGCCCCTGACTTGGTGTTTGCCATCTCCCTCGGCGACGTGACAGACTTAGCCCCACAGAACTGATGGATGATGACCCTGGACTGTTGGATGTGGATGTGCCCACAGAACTGATGGGAGGACGACCCTGGTCTATTGGATGTGACGTAGCCCCACGGAACTGATGGGAGGATGTCCCTGGACTAATGGATGTGACTTTGCCCCACAGAACGAATGGGAGGATGACCCTGGACTGTTGGATGTGAGTGTGCCCCACAGAACTGATGGGAGCATGACCCTGGACTGTTGGATGTGGATGTGCCCCACAGAACTGATGGGAGGATGACCCGGGACTGTTGGATGTGACTTAGCCCCATAGAACTGATGGGAGGATGACCCTGGACTGCCGGATGTGGATGTGCCCAAAAAACTGATGGGAGGATGACCCGGGACTGTTGGATGTGACTTAGCCCCACAGAACTGATGGGAGGATGACCCTGGACTGTTGGATGTGGATGTGCCCACAGAACTGATGGGAGGATGACCTGGACTGTTGGATGTGGATGTGCCCACAGAACTGATGGGAGGGTATCCCTGGACTGTTGGATGTGACTTAGCCCCACAGAACTGATGGGAGGATGACCCTGGACTGTTGGATGTGACTTAGCCCCACAGAACTGATGGCACGATGACCCTGGACTGTTGGATGTGACTTAGCCCAACAGAACTGATGGCAGGATGCCCCTGGACTGTTGGATGTGACTTAGTCCCACAGAACTGATGGGAGGATGACCCTGGACTGTTGGATGTGGTTTGTGTCCACAGAACTGATGGGATGAAAAACCCTGGACTGTTGGATGTGACTTAGCCCCACAGAACTGATGGGAGGATGACCAGGACTGTGGATGTGATTAGCCCCATAGAATGATGGGAGGAGACCCAGGACTGTCGGATGTGATTAGTCAGCCCCACAGAATGAGGGGAGGATGCCCCGGGACTGTTGGATGTGACTTACCCCATAGAACTGATGGGAGGATGCCCCTGGACTGTTCGGTGGGGACTTAGTTAGCCCACAGACTGATGGGAGGATGACCCGGGACTGTTAGATGTGGATGTGCCCCAGAACTGATGGGAGGGTGACCGGGACTATTGGATGTGACTTAGCCAACAGAACTGATGGGGGGATGCCCTGGACTGTTCGATTGTGACTTAGCCCCACAGAACTGATGGGGGGATGACCCGGGACTGTTGGATGTGACTTAGCCCAACAGAATGATGGGAGGAATGACCCGGACTGTTGGATGTGACTTACCCCCACAGAACTGAGGGGGGATGACCCTGGACTTTTTGGATGTCGAGGGGCCCACAGACCGGATGCGAGATGACCCTGGGACTGTTCGATGTGACTTAGTTAGCCCCACAGAATGATGGGAGGATGACCCGGTACTGTTGGAAGTGGATGTGCCCACAGAACTGATGCGAGGATGACCCTGGACAGTTCGATGTGACTTAGTAGCCCCACAGAACTGAGGGGAGGATGACCGGGACTGTTGGATGTGACTTAGCCCCACAAAACTGGGGGAGATGACCCAGAACTGTTGGATATGGATGTACCCACAGAACTGATGGGAGGATGCCCCGGGGGACTGTTGGATGTGGATATGCCCACAGAACTGATGGGAGGATGACCCAGGACTGTTGGATGTGGATGTGCCCACAGAACAGATGGGAGGATGATCTGGATGTTGGATGTGGATGTGCACCAAAGAACGGATGTGAGGATGACCCGGGACTGTTCAATGTGACTTAATTAGCCCACAGAACTGATGGGAGGATGACCCGGGACGGGTTGGAGGTGACTGTGCCCCACGAACTGATGGGAGGATGACCCGGGACTGTTGGAGGTGACTGTGTCCACAGAATGATCGGAGGATGACCCTGGATGTTGGATGTGACTTAGCCCATATGACTGATGGGGGGATGACCCTGGACTGTTCGATGTGACTTATTTAGCCCACAAAACCCGATGGAGGATGAACCCGGGACGGTTGGATTGACTTAGCCCCCCGAATGAGGGGGGTGCCCCGGGGGTTGTTGGATGTGATTTTAGCCCCACAGAACTGAGGGGAGATGACCTGGATGTTGGATGTGGATGTGCCCACAGAAACTGATGGGGGGACGACCTCGACTATTGGATGTGACGAAAACCCACAGAACTGATGGGAGGATGACCCGGACTTTGGATGTGGATGTGCCACGAACTGATGCGAGGATGACCCTGGACTTTTTCGATGTGACTTAGTTAGCCCACAGAACTGATGGGAGGATGACCCGGGACTGTTGGATGTGGATTTTCCCCACAGAACTGATGCGAGGATGACCCTAGACTGTTCGATGGGGACTTAGTTAGCCCCACAGAATGATGGGAGGTTTGACCCTGGACTGCCGGATGTGGATGTGCCCAAAAACTGATGGGAGGATGGACCGGGACTGTGGATGTGACTTACCCCACAGAACTGATGGGAGGATGACCCTGGACTGTTGGATGTGGATGTGCCCACAGAACTGATGGGAGGATGACCCTGGACTGTTGGATGTGGATTTTCCCCACAGAACTGATGGGAGGGTATCCCTGGACTGTTGGATGTGACTTAGCCCCCATAGAACTGATGGGAGGATGACCCTGGGACTGTTGGGATGTGACTTAGCCCCACGAAACTGATGGCACGATGACCCTGGCCTGTTGGATGTGACTTAGCCCCACAGAATGATGGAGGATGACCCTGGACTGTTGGATGTGACTTAGTCCCACAGAACTGAGGGGAGGATGACCTGGACTTTTGGGATGTGGATGTGCCCACAGAATGAGGGGTGATAACCCTGGACTGTTGGATGTGACTTACCCCCAAAAGAACTGATGGGAGGATGACCCAGGATTTTGGGATGTGACTTAGCCCTAGAATGATGGGAGGATGCCCCAGGATGTCGGATGACTTAGTCAGCCCCAAGAACTGATGGAGGATGACCCGGGACTGTTGGATGTGACTTACCCCATAGAACTGATGGGAGGATGACCCTGGACTGTTCGGTGGACTTAGTTACCCCCACAGAACTGAGGGAGGATGACCCGGGATGTTAGATGTGGATGTCCCCACAGAACTGATGGAGGGGGGACCTGACTATTGGATGTGACTTAGCCCAACAGAACTGATGGGAGGATGACCTGGACTGTTCGATGGACTTACCCCCACAGAACTGAGGGGGGATGCCCCGGGACTGTTGGATGTGACTTAGCCCAACAGAACTGATGGGAGGATGACCCGGGACAGTTGGATGTGACTTAGCCCACAGAACTGATGGGAGAATGACCCTGGATGTTGGATGTCGATGGGCCCACAGAACTGATGCGAGGATGACCCTGGACTGTTCGATGTGACTTAGTTATGCCCACAGAACTGATGGGGGATGGCCCCCGGTACTGTTGGATGTGGATGTGCCCACAGAACAGATGCGAGGATGACCCTGGACAGTTCGATGTGACTTAGATGCCCACGAACTGATGGGAGGATGACCGGATGTTGGATGTGACTTAGCCCCACAGAATCTGATGGGAGGATGACAGAACTGTTGGATATGGATGTGCCCACAGAATGATGGGAGGATGACCCGGGACTGTTGGATTTTGGATATGCCCCACGAATGATGGGAGGATGACCCAGGACTGTTGGATTGGATGTGCCCACAGAACAGATGGGAGGTTTGACTCTGGATGTTGGATGTGGATGTGCACCAAAGAACGGATGTGAGGATGACCGGGACTGTCAATGTGACTTAATTAGCCCCAGAACTGATGGGAGGATGACCGGGACTGTTGGAGGTGACTGTGTCCCACAGAACTGATGGGAGGATGACCCGGGACTGTTGGAGGTGACTGTGTCCCACAGAACTGATCGGAGGATGACCCGGGGACTGTTGGATGTGACTTAGCCCCATATGACTGATGGGAGGATGCCCCTGGACTGTTCGATGTGATTATTTAGCCCCACAAAACGATGGGAGGATGGACCGGGACGGTTGGATGTGACTTAGCCCACAGAACTGATGGGGGGTGACCGGGGTTGTTGGATGGGGACTTAGCCCCCCCGAACTGATGGATGATGCCCCGGGACTGTTGGATGTGGATGTGCCCACAGAACTGATGGGAGGACGACCCTCGACTATTGGATGTGACGTAAACCCCACAGAACTGATGGGAGGATGACCGGGACTGTTGGATGTGGATGTGCCCACAGAACTGATGCGAGGATGACCCTGGACTGTTCGATGTGACTTAGTTAGCCCCACAGAACTGATGGGAGGATGACCCGGGACTGTTGGATGTGGATGTTCCCACAGAACTGATGCGAGGATGACCCTAGACTGTTCGATGTGACTTAGTTGCCCACGGAACTGAGGGGAGGATGCCCCGGGACTGTTGGATTTGACTTAGCCCCACAGAACTGATGGGAGGATGACCCTGGACTGTTGGATGTGGATGTGCCCACAGAATGATGGGAGGATGACCGGACTGTTGGATGTGAGTGTGCCCCAAGAACTGATGGGAGGACTCAGGACTGTTGGATGTGGATGTGCCCACAGAACAGATGGAAGGATGACCCTGGACTGTTGGATGTGGATGTGCACCAAAGAACGGATGGGAGGATGACCGGTATGTTCGATGTGATTTAAATTAGTCCCACAAAAATGATGGGAGGATGCCCCGGGACTGTGGAGGTGACTGTGTCCAACGGAACTGATGGGGGATGACCCGGACGTTGGGGTGTTGTGTCCCACAAAATGATGGGAGTATACCCGGGACTGTTGGATGTGCTTACCCCCATA
>CM031611.1:1542431-1567431 GCA_018398815.1 Conus ventricosus
ACAGGAACCTGATTATGTTAAACTGGATTTAAATAAGTCAATTCTAGGAACAGGGACATGACGTTTGGGTAGAGTCCTTGAGGAATTTATTGAGAATCTGTGAACTAATGTTGAGGGTGCCTTCCCAGACACAATCTTGTGCATTATGATCCCTTTGTTGTATTCTAATCTCAGACTTAATGGGAGAACTTGAATCTTTTTATAGTCCGAGTCCATAAGACTACTGCTTTTTAGGAGGACTAATTTGAGTGCTCGCTTGTGTAGGCTTAACAATGGTTTGAGAGTGTTAGCGCTAGCACAGTCCCATAGAGTAGATCCATAGTCTATGTATGATTGAATATGAGTCTGGAAAAAGAGCTGGCGTGAATGCAGGTCGAGGAAGCGTTTGATTTCGGAGAGTTGATAAACTTTCTGTGAAACTTTTTTGCATAGTGAGGTTATGTGAGCTTGCCAACTCATATTGTTATCAATTGTTATTCCTAGCACTTTGAGGCATGTAACCTGTTCAACGGGTTCATTTTTAAGATGTACCGGAGGAAACTTAAGAGTGAGATTTTGTCTTTTTTGCCTGGTTGTGATGAGGGAGAGGAGAGAGAGAGAGAGAGTGAGAGAGGAGAGAGAGAGAGAGAGCGAGAGAGAGAGAGAGAGAGAGAGGAGAGAGAAAGAGAGAGAGAGAGAAAGAGAGAGAGAGAGAGGAGAGAGAGTGAGAGAGAGAGAGAGAGAAAGAGAGAGAGAGAGAGAGAGGGGTGAGAGAGAGGGGGTAGAGTGAGAGAAAGAGAGAGAGGTGGAGGGGGGGGGGGGGAGTAAGGCGATAGAAGAAAGGGAAGAAGTAAGCCGGATTGGTCAACCAGAAGAGATATAGTAGATGGGTCTGAGGGTGGTCGAAAGGAGGCGATGGGGGGGCAGGGGGGAGAAGGGGGGGGGGGGGGGGGGGTGACCTGGGCAATGGTTGCAGGTGGAAATGTAAGGGGAGGTGGGGGAGGGAAAGAAAGCAAGAAACATGTATCATAGAACAATCCTCTCATGCACAAAGTGTGTTTTCTATGCATATTAGAAAAATTCTGATGAACCCGTGGAGCATAATGTAGCTGTGCCTGTGTGCAGGCAATGGGTTCGGGGGGGGGGCGTGGGGGCCGGGGGGTGGAGGATTTCTACAAGTCATGCGGCGATAGGGCCTTGGGTTGGAGCAGCGAGAACAGAATTCTTACAATTCTTTTCACTTGCTTCACCCCCTGTTTTTGGGGCGAAAGTGGCCTAAAAGCAGCCTTTCTGTTCTCGACAGTATGATTCAAGAACCAATAAATAAAGATTATCCTACATACAAGACATACTGTGTTGGGTTTATCCGTTTTTAATACTAATTTACTAAACTTTTCAGATTTTAGTTTTGCTTAATCCTGGTTTTTCTTGATCGTTTTTCAATAACATCATTTTCGCGCAATACATTCTTCAATTGAGTCCTCGTCTTTCATGTGAAATAACCTCAGTCTTTATGTTCTTCTAAAAGTCTTTAAAACCGAGTTATATTTCTGGCATAAAATCCAAACACCTATCCCAGATGTCTTCCGCTGAAAGCAGCTTTGACAAGTGTTTCTTTTTTAACTAGATCCTTTTTCATGCGAACAGTCATCTATATAAATGAGTGTCTGCGTTTCCTTCAACCTCACTTTATATAATGCATTCTAACACTCATCAGTTTAGTGGCTAGGAATTAACTATATATCCGTTTCATTGTCTGTCCATATAAACCTTCTATCCCATGATTTGCTTTGTTCCTTTTAAGTGTTTGGACAGAAAATTCACTATGATCAAATTATAGCCTTAAACTGTTTGTAATATGTCTTAGGACAAATTATTGGTTTGCCACAACCTGTCTGCCCCAAATCAGTGAACAATGAGGGGATTTAATCATAAAGTTTAACTGCTCCATAGTTTTATAAACAGAGTTTAATCTAATCCGGTTATTAATTTTTATCATACTCTCGTCAAAAAACTTGTTCAGCTATAATAAAAACCCTATGTGGGAATAAATGTGTAAGATTAATCCTATTCAGTTCTGTAAGATTGTTTCTATTTAAGGTTCAACATTGATTTTGTTGCTTGTTGTTATGTCTTAAATATCCTCGCCATTGGTAAGAACGACGATGGTAAACGTTAAGGACGTTTAACGTCTAAGTTTTGCCAGCTATATTAATTCCTTTTATAAGGACGTCACTAAACGCCCTCTTACCCCATCCTCTCCACAATCTTTAAAGACAGAAATTTCAAATATCATTGTGAACGTGTCTCCTAATTTTCTGCGTGGATAAGAACTGTAATTTTGTAGAGCTTTTTTTTACAAATGTTTCTTTTCTGTGAGAGGAGGTACTGTTTTTTCCCTAGGCGTTATTTCAATTTCTTTCCGACTAGTGTAGTCCGCATAGACTTAAGGTAAAAAGGCGCCAGTGCAGAGTTGAATGCTTTCTGCAACTTTTTTAGACGGCTAAAATACTGTATGGGCTTTGAAATTCAAGTTTTATTTCCCATTCTAAATATGGTTCTAAGTGCCATGTGAGGTCAGGTTTTTCGAACTATATTATTTTATACTGGCAACATTATTTGCTCTTCTAGATTGCGCAGTTGTTCTAGTTTAGGGAACTTTTTGCTGTCGCCAACCTCTTTGCGTTGATAATCACCGTCTTTAGTGTTCTCAAAACCATACAAAGCGCCTATCTCACTGTTCTGTTCAAAGTCCGCAACATCTGCAAGGTCTTTTAATTCTAAGGGTATACACCTTACAGGCGCTAATCGTACTCTTGATTCTTCTGGACCACGCGACATATTTTTTTAGTAACGTATTATTTTTATTTCGAAAACATGTGCAGGTATCTAATTTCACAACTTCCCCGCTTTGTCTTTGGGATTTTTATATTAAAATGATGCGACCCTCACACAAATCTAATTCTTTTGAACTGTAAATTAGGAGAATTGTATAATATATAATCGCAATATGCAGCTTTCCCTGACGGAAGAGCTCTTAAAACTGTGCGGGCCTTCCATCATATAAGTTTTCATCAGTGCTCAGATCATCCAAAATGTACTAGAGTAATGAATGTAATGCAAGATCGAGCGGACTTTCTCCCTCATAAGTTGTTTTGTTTGACGTAACTCTAAAACTATGTGTGGGTCGTTTGGCAGTTGTAAAGCCTAACATTTTTAGCTAGCTTTATCAAATAGTACCTACTTCTTCTTCTTCAGGTTGATTGAAGGTCTACCTTGTTTCAGATTCGCATTGTTAAGTTTGAGAGCAATGTCAAAGTTACTCTTGCTTCTTTGAGCGGAGGCTAAAACCCGTAGAACCATCAGGTATGGTTAACTGTGCTAACTAATTGGCCTTATTATTAACTTTTTTAAATCGTTATTCTCCTTTTGGCTTTGCTTATATTAAACCATACGACTTTGTAAAAATTTCATGGAGTGCGACCGTTCTAGTTTCGCATTCGTTATTAATAGCATGTTCTAAAAACGAAGGGCGGTCTTGAGTTGTTATTGTTACAAACATTTTTTAAAACAAATTAAAAATGAGTGCATTCAAATATACTGATGCAAAATATTCTGTTGGGCCGCACTACAATCTTAAAAATATAACAACTGACACCCTCGACATTTCTGTGACCCAGACTGACACCTTTCATAAAAAGGTAAGTACTCCATTAAGCAGATATCTTAACCCTCCTATTAAAAACGACCGCATCCCAAAAGTGTGGTTTAGTCATCCATGCTGTTTTATCAGAACCAGTTAAACTTTGCTGTGTTTTGTGCATCAACTGGGTGTGGAGTGTCGTATGCTGATCACTTAAATCATCCTAATCCTTTGGTTAGGTCAGTGTACAGATTTCATTTCTATTACACCTTCAGACGTATTTTTGACTGAACTGCAAGCACCATTACCAAATGACAAACCGTTTAATCCATTTAGCAATCGAATAGACTGAAGGCTTTGAAAGAATCTGTAACGAATTCAATATTAACATCAAGACAGACTTTAGACAAAAGTCTGATCTTAATCATGGCTTAGGCACCCCTTATTATTGGGGCGTGCACAGAAAATATAACTATGACTGGAATCCTCCTTACACATCTTTCTCTTCAGGCACAACTGTTCACCTAGGGTCCATAGAGCAAGAGCATAAAACAGCATGGACAACATTTATCTTAGACACTTCTAAGGGCCTAACTAAAGCGGGAATAGAACGAATAAACGACTCTGTTCGTACTTACGTTGGTGTTTGCTAGGTCAGCAAGCACAAACGAGATCGAGCATAACTGATCCTTCTACTGGCTTTGATGCACAAAAACAATACTTAGCAAATTTAGAGGACGCCATTAATTCTACAGTCGATTTACCTTCAAGTATTAAAAGGTACCAAAATGTTTTACAATTCGCAAGATCGAAAGTAGACTTTGCTGTTGGCACTGGTTTATACATGCTCCCTTCTGCCCTCAGACTCCGGGTTTGGGGCCAAAAATTTAAAAAAACAAAAATTGAAAATTTCGTTGGGGGAAATGAACAAAGGGGGGGATAAATTTAACGACTTATTTTCGGGGCCCGAAAATATTGAAAGCAGTAAAAAAAACAAGTTAAAACCCCCCAAAAATTTAAGGGTCATCCATTCCCCGGGGCCCCAAAACCCCAAAAAGGCCCTTTGAAGATCGCAAAGCTGCGGACTCTGTTCGCGGGGCCCAGGGAATATGAAAAGACGCGTTGTTCTTGGATTAACGGGCCCTTGGATTATTGGTTTTTTCTTACTAAAAAACCCAATTTAAGGTATATTTTTCTTAAGTGCTGGGCCCAAAACCCAAACTATTTGGCTTTGCAGTGAAAAAAGCAGTGACTTACTCCCCAATATTCCGGGTAAAGGGGCCCTATTGTTTTAATGGCTAATTTTTTAATAACCGCTGTTGAAAAGGCTGTTTTTTTCCCTTTGATTTACCGGTGGAGGCGATGGGGCGGGGGGCACGGGACTTTGCCTCCACCGCCGCCTGTAATAGCCCAAACCCAGTGTATTATTGAAAATTCCTTTTTGGCCCCGTTATAACGCTTGTTAATTGGGCCTTGCTCCCCCAAAAACAGGGGTTCGTATTCGTTTTTGTTTGGTTTGGGGGCTTCAAAAAAAAATTTTTCCCGGGAGAGGTTTCTTTATTCTTTCACTTGATTTCGAAATTGGCCGGGGTTTAAGTAGTTAGCGCTTCTTTTTCTTGCTGTTTCTCTTTTTTCAAAATTTTTTTATTTTTTGGGGTTATTCTTTTTTTTAATTATAAAGGCCCTAATTTTGGGTTCACGCCTAAAAGAGTTTTTCTTTTTCTCTTTTTTAGTCTTAGTTAAACCTAGTTTTGCTATTTGTTTTTTAAATTCCCGCCTTTGGGGTTTTTTTAAAAGGCATGATAAAGGGGCCCGTTAGTTCTCGCAGGGGGTAGCGGGGGTCGTGTATAGTCTTTAAGCTGTTTTTCTGAAAACTGGATTCTCCCTTTATTTCTTTTTATTTTTTCACTGCTGATTGATTTTTTTCTTTAATTTCCCATTTTTTGGTTTTTGGTTATCTTTCGGGAGTTCTTGCAGGGGGGTTTTGAAGTTTAGAAAACGGGCCTCCCCCCTTTAAATTTTTGGGCCCTAAAAAGGGAAAGGGATTTTTTTCGCTCGCAGGGAGTTTTTTCAAATTCCCCCCGGAAAAAAAAACTTTGATGGGTTTTTTTTTGTTGTATGCGAAAAATTTGTCCTTGGTCCCCTCCTCACAAAAAAATTGGTAATCTTTTACTTAAAAATTTCATTAGGGTCTAAAAAATTCGGGGGTTTTCTTGACCTAAATTTGGGTTTACAATGATTTGCCCTTTTAATTTTTTTTAAATTCCCCCGCAATGAGGGCGCCCGAGCGGTGTTTTTTAAAAGGGTTCATTTCATTCATGTCGTCTCCAGGTTCAAAAACATCAAAATTTTTCTTCAATCCCGCCATGTTTCTTTTTTTAAATTTAAATTTTTTTTATTTTGTTTTTTTAAAAAATGTCCAAGCTTTTGGGCCCTCGTTTTTGGGCCCCGATAAAAGGACCTAAATTAAACCCCTTTGGCGTGAGGGAAATAAGCAAAATTTTTACGGGTTCCCAAAATTTAAACCCTCTACTATTGATGGGGATCAAATTTTTCTGTAAAAAATTTCCCGGCCCTAGGAGCGGATGAAGGTGATTTTTTCCCAAGGCTTTGGCTTTCTTACTTTAAAAATAGTACTGTTTCAAAAAAACGCCCAAAAACAGGACATTTTGCCAGAATTTGGGGGGGCAATTTTTAAGAAAATTTCTATTAAACTTGAGGGGCAAAAAATTTTTTTTTCTTTACACAATGCAGAATATTTTTAAAACCCTATCTGATCTATGGCAAACCCGGGGAATGAAAGGGCGGGTTTCTTGCTTTTTCAAGGAACCCCCAAATTAAAAGCACAAAAACATAAAAATAGGCGCCGCAGATTCAAAAGAGGGTTTAAAAAAAAAGTATGCAGCTGTAAATTTTGGTAGGGAAAATCGTTTTTCCTTTCCCTTAGATTTTGAGTTTTTAAAAGGCTTTCCCCGTTTTTCCAAGGAGCATTAAAGACGGAATTGTCTTTTGAACTAATTTTTTAATTTTTTAAAAACGCTTTTACAAATTTTTCGAACCAAAGCAAAGTGCTTTTGCCTCTCGTTAGGTTTAAAGGGGGGAGCACCCCAAATTTAAAGGGCAAGGTATTGGAAACTTTTACCCAGTCAAAAATTAGAAATATATTACAAAAGAGGGGATTTTTATTAAAACTTACCCCAAGAAGAGGGCAGACTATAGGGAAATTTTTTGTTTTATGGGGTCGCGGGAAAGATCGTTTAAAAGTATTTTTTGGGCTGTGCGATGTGAAGAACCTTTCAAAAAGGGAAAAGTAAAAAGTTTTTTAAACCCCCCAAAATAACAAAAGTACAAGGGTTCGATTGAGGGCGTAAAAACCCAAATCTATGCTAGCGGGTTAAAACCTTATCGCTTTTTGATGAAAAAAGGGAAAAACTGTTTGGAGGTGGGGGGGGGTTTTAGAAATAAAACATTTTGCCTTTTTGTTTTAAGATTACACCTTACAGTGTAAGATTTGATGATTATTTTAACAAAAAAAATTACGGTTTTGGTTTGGCCCTAAGGTAAACGGGGGATAATCAGTTAATGGAAGGGGGGAGAAATGTGGAGACGTAATAAACTTTTAAATTTTTGTTAAAAAAAGGAAGAAGCGTTTAAACCGCTTAATGTACATTTTTTTTTAATATTTGTTTGCGCACCCTGAATATTGAAAAAAACAAAATTAAAAGATTTAAATACAAAATTTTTTTATTTTATAAAAGCATGTCTTTAAAGTTTACCCAAATTTGTGCTACGGGGCCCCCGCCGGGGATGAAAAACCCCCTAACAAAAAAACCCTTTAGTTTAACAAACATTACGAAAATGCGCAAGAAATTGACCCAATTTCCTTTCAAAATACAGCAAAACCAAACGAAGGTATTTGGCCTTTTTTGCGGGTTAATATGTTTTTTCTGGGCTTGGGACAAAAAAAGTGCTCTATCGCGGAAAACGAGGGGTTGGTCTTTAGCAAGGGCATAGGCGCACCCGCACCCTTTACCTCTGGGGGTTTTTTGTTTTTTAGCTTTTGGTGTGTGTTCATTAGCTGTAATTTCTGCGGCAAAAAAAAAAAAAACAAAAACCCCCAAAAGCAAACAGTTTGGGTTCAAATTAACAGCTAAAACTTAGTTGTTTAAACTGACAATAAATAAAGCCCCTTTTTGACCCCCAAACCCCGGGAAATGAAAATTTTAATCGTTTACGGCCCGATTTTGATGACTCCCAAAAGAAAAAATGTTTTGATCTTCAAAGAAAGGCGAGGAAAACTTTTTTTAAACACCCAGACGCCGGCGCAAAAAAAGGGGAATTGCTTAAAAAAAAAAAACGAGTTTTTAAAACTTTTTTCTAAACGCTCACGTAAAACCCCAAAGGGTGTTTATACTTTAGTTTATGAGTCCAAGCAAAAAAAGGACGTTGTTTTGATTTGTTTAATTTTTTTTTTTTTTAATTTTAAAATTTAAATATTTTGGGGTTAAAAAAAAAGAAATCAACAGGGTTTTAAGATATATGAAGGGAAAGGGAAGTTTTTTTTGAAGGAATGCTTGAGAGAGAGGTTTATAAAGAGAATGTTTTGATTTGGGATTAGAAGTCGGGATCCAGAAAAACGTGCGGGAAAGGTTTGTACATGCAAATTTTCCCAAATTTCCAAAGGAAATCTAACAATAGACCCGCCGGGTTAAAAGTTTTGGTTAGCTGTTTTAACGTATGTAACAATAAATGAAGAAAATCTAGTTGTCGGGGTTCCTGGCCCTAAAAACAGACTTTTCTCTCCTTAAAAAATTTAAACCCCCGGGTTTGGGCCCAGACGAACTGCTTGCGCGTTTGACGTGGGGCTGAAGAAGAAAAAAATGGGGGGCTCGGGTTTGGGTTTAAAAGGGGGCCGTTGTTTTAGAGTTTAGAAAAAACAGGCTATGTTTGAAACCGGGTTGTTGGCAAGTTTTTTCTTTCCCACGGCCTCGGAGTTGGTAGGGGTTAAAGAGCTGTTTTTTAAATAAAGAATTCGAAAACAAATGTTTCTTTGGGGTTTGTGTTTGCAAGGTGCATTATACCCGCAAAAACCCCGAGTGAGTTTTCTTCCCTATCGCCCTTTACATCAATGTTTTTAAATTTTGTGGGGTTTTCCTTTCCTTTTATTTGTAGCCCAAAATTTGACGGTTTGGAAAACAATAAAAAATTAACTGTTTTTTGTTTAACAGGGGATGGGAAAACAAATTTTCTCCCGTTTTAAAGTGTCAAAGGGAAACCCCCACAATTGGCGAACCAGAAAAAAAATTCTTTGTTTTTTTTTAAATCTGTTTGTTTTCACCGCGGGGCTACCCCCATTACACATTAATACGAACAAGGGTTTAAATTAAAGGCGTTTACTTCAAAAGATGGGACAAAAAAAGGAATTCTGTAGAAAATGTTTAAAAAGTTCCCATCTTTCAACCCGGGCGGGGAAAAACAAAAGAAACACTGTATTGGCCCCAAATTTGGGACTGTAATACAGAACTAATTCCCGCCCCCAATGGATTAAAAGGTTTTTTTTAAAAAGGGGGAAAAGGATGCAAATTTTCCCCTTTGGTTTTTTACGCGACTTTAAACCCTTCTTTGTTCCTTATGAAGGGCCTGCGCCAAAAAATTTCCCGAAAAACAGTCTTAATGGAAATTCTTCAAATTTGTTCATGTGCTTTCTTCGTTGTCGGTCGGATGGCGTTCATTCAGAGCCCAAAATTTATTTTGAGGGCCTAATGCTGCAAAATACTTTTTTGAAAACGCATGCGGGGAAAGTGCGAAATTGTTTTTTTTAAAATTATTTTTAAACTTTTTAAAATTCAAAAATGACCCCTGAAGCCAAACCCAACAGTATGGACCAGCCCCTTTTTGTTGGATTTGCGGTTTGGTCTTTCATCGAGCAGAGAATCGCGAAAGGACCATGATCCCTTTGCGGAAAGTTCAGAGGGGGCGCTTTAACAAATGAAATTCTTCAACAAAGTTTGACCCTAAATGGAAGCGGGCCCTTCTTCTTTCAAAATTTGCGGGTTTGGACTCTATTTTTTTTTAAATGAAAGCAGTGGGGGTTTTCCCTTCAGGGTGTTTGCATTGCCGTCATCAAAAAAAGTACATGTGTTTTTAATCAAAATTAAAATGGTTTTTTGACTTATGAAAACCCCTGTTGGGTTCTTTTGGTCGGGGGCCCTATGCCCTTAAGGTCCTGCCCAAAAACGGAAAAATTTTTTTGGGACTAAATCTTTTTTGAAAGGGCGTTTATCCTTATGTTTTCTTTGAACATTTGGGGAAAAGGTTTTTGCCAAAAGATACTTTCCCCTTTAAAGGCGCGTTCTTTTCTAGTTTTTGGGGAAAAGGGTGTCAGCGTTCGGGTTTTCCGCTCCCTCAAGAAGCATGGCAGTGTTAGGGGGGTTAAACGTTGGGGGGAATATAATGACTCCTATTGGGGGCCGTTTAATTTTTGGGTTGGGGGCTTTTTGAAAATTACAAAAAAAGCCTGATAAAAATTTTTTAAAACCTGGATCCGGCTTTTACTTTTTTGCGCCCGGGGTTGGGGTTGGGGGCGTTTTCTTAAAGTTTACGGGGGGAACAGATTGTTTTTTGTTTGACCAAACCAATGTTTCGTTGATTAAAAAAGGGGTTTGCGTGGGGGAATTTGTATGGCTTTGCATTTTTCTGAAAAGGGAAACAACAAATATTTTGACAAATATGCCCAAAATTTTAAAAGTTTTAATTTCTCATGTTTTTTGATGCAAAAAATTCTGTATGGAGGGGCCCAATGGCGTTTTTCATTCCTTTTACTTTAATTTTTAAATTTTCACAGGCGGCGATCCTTTTTAATTTTAAAAAAGAAATTAAATTTGGGGGGGGCATTTTAAAACCCCTGTTCAGCCGCGTGGTTTCTTTTAGGTTGTTTTGGGAAAATTCATAAATCCATGCCCTTGCTTTAATTGCTACCCTTTGGCGCAGAAAGTTTTAAAGATGGTTCCGAGGCCCTTTTAACTTGTGCCTAATTTCGAGGAAAAAAAAATTTTTTCTGCCTTTTTCAGGCTTTAAAATTTTTTTGGGGGACGGGTTTGAAGTTGACAGCTTTTCTTCGTAAAATTTTGTTTTTGGATAAAGAAACGTTCATGAACCTTTTTTCATGAAGAAAACTGTTCTCAAAATTTTTAAATCTGCGTTTGCTTCAGAAAAAAGATTTTTCAAGTGATGAACAACGTTGTTTGGGAAGAATTTTGGAGAATCCGCAAAGCGTAAGATGTCGATTGGGTCCCAAAGAGAACGAAGCATTTAAGTGTTTCAAACCTTTTTTATAAAGGCCCTTCAAAAAAATTTTTGGATCTTTTTTTTGGCCCTTGATGAAAAAAAAGGAAAGTCAAATTAGACAACCCTTTTTTTATTGGGTTTACTGTTTTAAAATTATCAAAGTTTTGATTTTGAATTTTCCCTTTATGCTTTTTTTTGCCCGGGTATCCTGGGGCCGGTATTTTAAAACAGTACAGTAGTTTTGTTATAGATATCCCTTTAAAAGGGACATTTTTTAAAGACAGGGGAAACCCGAAGTAGTAAAGGGCATGAAGGATGGTAGGGAAAAGTGGGTTTCCCCTAAAGACTCCCTTTTCATTAAATTTACTAAAAAGGAAGGTTTTGGGAAAAGATGAGGATGATAATTTTTGGAAAGGGGATGGGGTTTTTGTTGGTTTAAGGTCAAAATTTTCCCCGGGTTATTTCAAAGCAGGAAAAAATTTTCTTTTAAAAAAAGAAAAGGGGAAATATCTCGCAGCTTTTGTGCGTAAAACCAATCACATTACAATACAAAGAAGATTTTTTGGGCAAAAAGACTTTTCATCTTGACAACGAAAAATGCGATCTTTTTCTTCCATGAGACAACAAAAAAGTTGAAACAAAGAAGCCCGGTTTGAAAAACAAACCCCAAAACGAGTATTTGTTAACCCAGAGTTTTCATAGGCAATGGGCACTGGAGGCCCGAAAAAAACAGGGGGTTTTTATTTTCATCTTTTTTTTTTTATAATTCGCCCTGGGTTCACCCAATTCATTTAAATCTTTTTCTTTTTGGGCTTGATGCGTTCGAATTTTTTTTTATTTTTCAAGTTATTTTTTTTCCCCAAATTTTGGGGGTTTGGGGGGTGGTGATCTGGATGTTTTGCATGAAATTGTTTAAATCCCCGAAAATGTTTCCTTAATAGCTTTTACACGAAAAAAAGGTTTCCCCGTTTCTTTTTTCAAGGTCTTTTCCTTTTCCATTTTGTTTCTTTCTGAATTTCCCTTCTGAGCTTCCATTTTAAACTAAAATTAAAATTTTACGAAAATTTAAAACAAAGAAAAGGGAAAACTGTGTCTGGGGGGATTATCTGCTTTTCCCTTTTTTCGCAAAAGTTCTTTGGGAGTGGTTTTTTTGGGGTTGGGTCGTTTCTTTTAAATTTAAAAACCCCGGGGGTTTCCTTTTTACAATTTTTTTATTTCATTTTGGCCCAACACTCCCGGGACGGTTCCCCTGTGCGAGTGCCCCTTTTTTTTCCCCTTTCCCCCGGGTTTAAATAAAGGTCCCTTTTCTTTCAAAAAAAATGGAAATTTGTTTGCGGGTTTGGGCCCGGAGTTTTCGAAACCTTTTTTTGTTTTTCTTTTGTTTGCTTGTACGGGTTTTTTCCCCTTTAAATTTTTTTCTTTAAATTATTGCGCCCCAAAATGGGGCAGTTTTTTTAACCCTTTTGGGGTTTTGGGGAAAATTGTAATTCAGCTTTCTGTGTTAGGGTAGGGAAAAGTTTTCCCGGTTTAACTGTTTGTTAAGTTTTAAAACAAAAGCCTGTTTTCCGGGGAACCCCTGGTCCCCTCTTTTTTTGGAAAACTTTGGGTTTAAACCAAAATTTGTTTCCCTTGCCCTTTTAAAAATTCTTTTCCATCATCAACGGGAAACAGCGAGGGTATTTTTGCGGGCTCTTTGGGGTTTATAAAGCTGTATGGAACCGCAAACCGAAGAAATTTTTTGTTTAAGGGTTCCCGCTTCTTTGTATCTTGGGGCTATGTCAAGGGTTGTGGGGTGGTACAAAAATTTCTTTTGTCTTTCGTATCAGGGGTAAATATAGAAAAACCTTTGGGTTGGGTTTTGTCGTTCGGTTTGTATTCCCAAAGTGTGGTCTTGAAATTCGTTTGGGCGCGGGGAAAATTAATTTCCCAAAACGCTTGTTTAGTTAACATTTTCTTTTTTTGTTTGTTCATAAACCCCCGGGTGCTTGGTTAGTTTTTGTATTGCTGTGATGCCCTTCCTTTACCCTTTTGGGGGGCGAATAATGATTTTGTTCATTTTTTTTCACCCAATATTTTGCGCAACAAAAAAACACAAGGGGTCTTACCAACGGAAATTAAACGCGATTTCTTGTTTTTCTTTGGTTTTTCAAAAAGGGTTTGTTTTAAAAAAAAGTCGTTAAAATTTTTGGTGGGGGCTTTGTCTCGTTGGGTTTTGGGCCTTTTACTAGTTAAATTTTTTTATTGTTTGATAAAACATTTTTAAAATTTGTTTTTCCCGGCATGGCCCTTTTTTTTCAGAGTTCTTTAAAAAAATCTAACTGCTAAATTCTTGTTTTCATGCGTTTTGTGCGAGTAGTTGCCCCACGCTTTGTTATGTCTTTTTCTCTCGCCTTTCTCGCGTTTATAAATTTCGTTTTTACCCACTTAAAAGCGAGGCATTACCACAGCGCCCCCCCTATCATCATTACGAGTGAAGCCATTTTTATAAAAGTTTTTTTTTCTTACATTTTTTTAATTTTTCTTGGGAATTTTCCTTGCTTAAATTTGAAAATTTTTTGTGGCAAAAAAAAGCTGCAAAAGTTGCTAAACAGCTTTGTGAAAACCTTTAGGCTAGTTTGCCAAGATTGTGGCCCTTTTTTTTTTTCAGGGTTTTACCCGCATTTTAGGGATCCCAACTTGACCCCAAAATTTTTCACAGATGGTTTCAAGGGGTTTGAAAAAGTTTTTTCCCGGGGCCATTTTTTTTAAAAATTAAAAAAATTATAATTTTTTAAAAACATGAAAAAGTGATGATCTACTACAGCTACAAGGGGCCTAAACCCTTTCCCGAAATTTTGAAAGCCAAGTTTTGGAAACCCAAACTTTTTTGCCCCAAAAAGGGGGGGCTGTTTTTTTTGGCAGCATGTGGGGAAAAAAAAAACAGTTCTCGGGAAATGGAATTTTAGCATTGAACTGATTCAACCCGATGTTCCCCCCCAAAAAAATTTTAAAGTATCTAAAAGGTATGAAGCGCGCTGGGGTCTTGAATTTGGTTTAAAAAGGGGGGGACAAACGGTTCTTAGTTTGTACCCCTTTAAATAGTCAGGAAAAAGCTTCCCCTTGATTCTGAACAGATCTTACTTATGTTTTTAAAGCAAAATCAGTTTTAACAAAGGGCATTTGAGTCTTAGGATGTGATTTAAACTATAGTTTTGGCATTGTTTTGCCATTAATTTGGGATTAATTTTCTTTTAATTTATTTTAGTTTTTTTTTTCCCTTTTAAAATGACCGAGCCAAAAAAAATTTAGCAGAAAACAGGGAAAATTTAAACGGTGGAGAAAAAAACCAAGCCAGGAAAAAAATTAGCAGAAAAAAAATGAACCAGGGGGGAGTTTTTTAAAAATTTTGGGGTGTTGAAGCAGTTAAAAAAAAATTAAACGAGTGGAACAGCTTAAAAAAAATTTAAGGGGGCAGAATATAAAAACACATGAAAACATAAAAAGCCAGCGCCGAACAAGTTTTATTCATTTCCCGCTTTAAAACTCCATGTTTTTTCAAAGGGCCCCAAAGGGCATCAGGGAAATTTTGAACTTAAAAAGTTGCCCTTTTTTGGGCCCCTTGCTGTGTTGGGGGCAGTTTTACTGTTTTTAAAATATAAAACAATGGAGCCCCAAACCCCAAAACAATCAAAAAAATTGAACCTAAACAGAAGACAAAAGAAAGCCAAAAACCCTCCCTAAAAAAAAGATCATTTTGATCCATTTTTTTTAAAGCAATTTTTTTTTTAATTTTTTTTTTAAAAATTTTTTCATGGGGATTTTAAAATGTTTAAATCAATAAATAAAGGGGCTTTGGGGTTATATAAGACATTTCCTTTGACCTGAATTGTAATTTAATGCGGTTGCTTGGTTTTTAAGGAAATTCCTTAAGATTTAGAGAACGTGGCAAGACTCCCCAAAAAATTTACCCCTTTTTTTTAGGGTGTGTGTACAAAATTAGACATTGCTATTTAAGTTATAAAAAATTTGATTGTTTTTTTTTTTTTTTTTTTTTTTTTTTTAATTTTTTATAAGATAACTTGAATAAGAAATTGGTTGTACTTAGGGATGAAATTAATCAAGGGAAATTTTTTAAAAATTGTTTTGAATTTTTAAGAACTTAATTAAGAAATTGGGTGAATTAATTTAAAAAAATTAATTTTGGGGTTGGAGTAAATTAATTGGTTTGGGGGGAACTTTATTTTTAAAAATTTTAAAAAAAAGTGACCCTTTAAATTTTTGCTTTCGTGGGGTGGGGGGAAGAGGGTAGGGTTTGGGGGTGGGAGGTGGGGTGCGCGCTTTGATTATTTTTAAGGGAAAAGTCCTGAAAATAAAATTTTTTTAAATTTTAGTTTTAAAAAACAACAATGTCCCAAAACAATTTCGCTTGGGATACAAGCACAATCGCACGCACCCCACGAAAAGATAGGGAGGTGTTGCAGGGGGAATTTGGGAAAAAAGGTTTTTTGGTTGGCGCTGAGCGCCCCTAAATTCAAGGCGATGTCGGGTCTCTCTGGCAAATGAAAATTTTTTAAGCGGCCCCCCCAAGGCTTTTTCAAAAACTTTTTTTAATTAAAAGCAAGGGTTTAATAAAATTTCCTCTGTGGCCCCCCGAAGGCAGCCCGGAGCAGGTTTAAAAAGTTGAAACAAGTAGGGAGGGCGTTGAAACAAAAAGGGCGAAGGTTTTTGCAGGGGGTTAAGCAAAACGGCGAAAGGGTTAAAAGGGGTTTTTCGAAGAAGGTAAGCATAACACAAACGTCTTTTTTTTTTTACAAGTCATGTGGCTGGAGTGAGAATGCTATCGTTTAGCATTTTTCGGGTTTCTTTATTTTTAGCTTTTCTTTCTACGTTTGGAAAAAATTGTCAGGTTTTTTCCCGGAAAAAGGGAAGCGCTAGCCGGGGTTTCGGTAACCGTTCTTTTTTTTGAAAGCCCCGTACAGTGTTCCCGGGAAAAATTGACAGCAGGTGGTTTTTTAGGGTGTTTTGTTTTTGGAACCGCGTCTTTCCAAACGTTTTTGTTTTAAAAACTTGCGCATTAACCGTTACTTTTTTTGGGAAGCTTGGAGCTTTATCGGTTTTTTGGGAGTGTTTAAAAGGGCCGGGGACCCAAAAACTCCTTAAAATTTTGGGGGCCCTTTCAAATGGAAGTTAAAACTGTTTTTTAAATTGCCAAAAAATTTTCCTTGGGGAAAATGACAGTTGGGAAAAAATGTGGTTTTTCCCAAAAAAGGGTTTTTTCAAAAGCCACAAAATTTTCGGCATGTTTATAAAAATTTTTCACATTTTTTCCCTTTTAAACCAATTTTTGACCCGTTTTGGCAATTTTCCCACCCTTTTTTCCTTTGCTCATAAAACCTTTTTTTGCAAAAAAATTTTTAAAAAAAGCCCCCAAAAAGAAAAGTTTTTTCATGTTGTTTGAGCATCTGCCCTTTTTCACATTTTTTCACGCCCCTTTTTCGCCTGTCAAAAAATTTTATTTTCATTTGCTGTTTGTGGAAAAAAATTTTCGAAAAAATTTTCTTGAAATTGTTGAGGGAATTCTGTTGATTTTTTTCAAGATAGATTTGAGGCCCTGAGGGGGCATTTTCTTTTTCCCCTTTTCTTTTTTCCTTTCCTTTTTTTTAAAAATGGTTAAAAAAGGGAAATTTTTTTGGGTTTTTTTGGCAGTTTTTTTGGGGGCCCCTTTTCTCTTGGCTTTACGGTGTTAATTTTTTTTCATAGTATTTATTTTTCATGTTAAAAAATTCTTTTTTTTTCAGTCACAAATTCCATTTGGGGTTGGCGGTTTGGAATGGAAAATTTTTTGGGTTGTTGGGAAAGTTGTTGCTGGCCCCTGTTTCCGCACCCCAAATTAATTTTTTTTTTTAAAGTTGTGAAAAGGTATTTGGATTCAAGAACTTTTTTAATCAGAATCCACATGTCTTCTGAAACGGGAGTATTTTTTTGTGCCTTTTGCCAAAAAACTTCTCTCCAAAAAAGGACACAACGTCCGTTCACCAGCCCCCCCAACCCAAAAAGACGAGATAACTCAGGGCCCCTTGTCAAAAACCACTTTAAATGTGGGCCCGGGGTTGGGTCTTTTTAACTATTCCCTGGGTTTTTTTCTTGACTTTGTAGGTGAAAGTAAGAAAAATGTCTTTTATTGTTTTTTCCCAGGCGGGAAGAGTGAGCAAGTCCTTTCAAACCCCTTATAGAAAACTCGTATTTTGAAATGCAAGCAATTGAAATTTGATCGTTTCATAACGGGACCCTTATTTAAAAGAGGGGAAATTTTAAAAGGTTTTAAAGTCATTTAATTGCTGCGCGGGGGGCGAGGAGGTATGGTTTTTCCCTTTAGGCATCGTGTGTGTGTGTGTGGGTGTGGGGTGTGTGGTTTGTGTGTGTGTGTGTGTCTGGTATTGGGGGGGGTTTTGTGTTGTGTGTTAGTGTGTGTGTGTCTTAGTGTGTGTGAGTGTGTGCATGGGCGCCTCTCTGTCTGTCTGTCTGTCTCTCTCTTCTCTGTCTGTCTGTCTGTCTGTCTGTTCTGGGCAACTTGACCTTAACGGATCTTTGTCAGGGGTGCCGGTGATTCTCTCTCTTCCGCCACAGGAAAAGGCGGCTTTTAGGCCACTTTCGCCCAAAAACTCGGTGGTGAAGCAAGTGAGTTAGAATTGGTAAAATGCTGTTCTCTCAAGTTCCCAACAGCGAAGAGAACTAACTGTCAAAATGTCGGCACACGCCTTTTAAATAAAAACCGAAATTTATATAAAGCAAAAGATTGTACGATACTACCGACTTCCAACACACTTAACTACAATTAAATGTATTTTTTTCCCAAAAACAAACAACCCTCAATGCAAAAACCATACAGACTAGTTCAATATAACTATCCACTTGCTTTTCCCAAACTTCACGGAAAAGAACACTGTCCCTTCTTATATTCTACTAAAATACATAACAAAATTAAAACCGGGCGAAGGGAAGCTACTCCGTTCCGCCAAAGCAAGGTGAAACTCTCCCAAATCTCACACGTTCACAAATACACACACTTTCTACCCACACATTTTCTCGCATTCACGTTTAAAATACACAAACATAAAACCATAAATGCCAGAAAGCATGAAACAAAAAGGAAATTGTAACTGAATACATGGAACCATGCGCACACAGAGACAAACGCACAAACAAAGACTTCCGAATCCAGAGACGAACAACGGCAAAAGTTCCAAACCTGAAACCCGAGATGGACCCACGACCAGGCGCACAGAAAAACTGATGAAACGCCCACGAAATTGGGGACAATAAGTCCAAGCCACAACTCCACCACTGTGGGGGAACAGGAGTTCCGAGCTGAACACAGCATCCGTCGTGTGAGGGAAACTTTCTCGTCTCTCGACTGACTCGTCACACACAAGTGACCTCCCCTGTCTACCTGAACTCAGTTCAGGCCACGTCCAAATTCAACCGGTTTGGTGGACTCTGGGAACGGAGTATCTAAGGGAAACACACACGCACGCTTGCATGCAACTAAAAATAACACGCACAGGCACACAACTTCAAACACAATGTTTTATTTCAGCCTAGCTATCACACACGTTCCTAAGGTACACAGTTGGAGGAACAAATCTAACCCTGTATCGTGACAAACCCCCTTCCAGATGAAACCTGGAGGGTTACATTAACAACCAGGAACGGTACAGGTATAGATTTGCAGAACGTCTCACTCGACTTCGATGCAACTCAGGTAGTCAGCTCCAACATTCTCCTTGCCTGGGATGGCCTCCACAACAAAAGAATACGGCTGCATCTGGAGGGACCATCTCATGACACGCTTGTTGGTCGCTTTCATGGTTTGCAGATACTGTAGTGGCTGGATGGCACTCTTGAACCGTAACTGTTGGCATACAGATAGGGACTGAACTTGCCTATTCCCCAAACCATAGCGAGACATTCCTTCTCCATGGTTGAGTAGTTTTGCTCTGCTGGCAAAAGCTTCTTGCTTGCGCAAGCCACGATTTGAAGTCCCTGACCTTGATCCTGGAGCAGGACTGCCCCTAGCCTGAGTCTGACGCATCCGTGCGAAGCACAAATGGTTTGTTGAAGTGAGTAGAACACATACGGGTTGCGACGACAACGACCTTTGAGAGAGTTGAACGACTTGTTCAGTTTCTGGTGTCCACTGAACCTTGTTCGCATCTTCTCCCTAGTCACTTCCGTGAGTGGCACAGCAAGTTCGGCGAAATTCTGGATGAACCTGCGGTAGAAACCCGCCAATCCCAGGAACGCGCGGATTTGCCTCTTCGTCGTTGGTTTGTGGTGCATCCCGGATCTTACTGAGCTTGTCCTCAGTAGGCTCAATAGTCCCGTTGCCCACGACATGTCCTAAGTATTCTAGACGCTTGAAACCAAGCATGCACTTTGAAGGTCGCGCTGACAAAGACACCTCACGGAGTCTGGTAAACAATCTCCTCAAACACTCCAGTTGCTTCTCCTTGGAGTCTGTGGCCACCAGAATGTCGTCCATGAAGTTGTCAATCTCCGGCATCTTAAGAGGTAACTTAAACTTCCTCATCATGCGCGAAAAAACTGCGCCAGCTGTCTTCAAGCCAAATGGCATCACCGTCCACTGAAAACTCCCCTGTGGTGTAGAGAATGCAGTCTTCGGTTTGTCCTCCAATGCCATTGGTACCTGCCAATATCCCTTGGATAAGTCAATCTTTGACAAGAACTTGGCAGACGCTAGCTTGAAAACAGTATTCCATGTCGGGCATCGGTTCAGTATCAAAAACAACAATTTGGTTGAGCTTGCGAAAGTCGGTGCAAAACCTGATTTTGCCGTCCTTCTTCTCCCAAGCACGATTGGCGAGTTGTACGGGGAAACAGAAGTCTCAATCACTCCATCTTCAACATTGCCTCTACTTCTTTCCCCACTACATCACGCTGGAAAAAAGGTAATGGGTACTGGCGAGTATTCACAGGTTGGTCATGCAATAACCGGATCTCACACTGAACCAGAGTAGTCTGAAGTGGAAGATCGGTGATGACATCGGAAAACTCTCGAATCAACTCCCGGATGTCGGAACAAATCTCTGGAGATTCGGGTCTAAAACGACGTCATCCACCGTTTCCTCAGCCTGGAGTGGAATCACCGGGATATTCTCCTTTGTAGATGACACCTCTTCCCATTCCTCAGCCTCAGCAACACTCCAATGGTGTTGACCTCCGCGCACGCTGATGGTATTCCTTCAGCATGTTAGCATGGAAGAGTTTCGGTTTCCCTCTGATGCGGATTTGGTAGTCACACACTCCATCCGGGCTTCCACCAGATACGGACCCTGCCATGCCATCTGCAGTTTGTTCTTCTTCTCCGGAAGAAGTAACAACACCTGGTCTCCAGCTTAAAAGTTCGGGGTTTAGCCTTCTTGTCGAAGTGTCGCTTCTGCCGCTCACCTTCTCTCTCAAGATTCTTCTTGGCCAACTCACAAGTCTCAGCAATGCGATTCCGCAACTCCAAGAACATAAGCTGCGGCAGTTGATGGTCCCCCTTGCTGCTGTTCCTTCATCCACAGGTCGCGAAGAATAGCCATGGGGCCTCTGATGGTTCTTCCATAGAGCAACTCAAAGGTGTGAAAACCGGTGTTCTCCTGCGGGACCTCCTGGTACGCGAACAACACTGCCGGAAGATACCTATGCCATGCTGTTGGCTGTTCCATGCATAACTTCTTCAGCAATGCTCTTCAAAGTACCGTTTAAAACGTTCGACCAAGCCGTTGCATTGTGCATGATATGGTGTGGAGTGAGTCCTTTGATAGCCATAAGCATGTACACCTCTTGCATGGTCCTGCTGGTGAATTGGCTTCCCCTGTCCGTCAAGACTTCGCTCGGCACTCCTAGCCTGGACCACATGTTCCACAATGACTCGGCAACTGTCTCTGTTTCAATATCTCGAAGTGCCTCTGCCTCTGGATACCGTGTAGCAAAGTCCATCATAACAAGAATATATCGGTGCTTCGCATCTGACCTGGCTTGATGGCCCCATGATATCAACCCCACTCGCTCAAATGGGACGCTGGGTAGTGGCATCCTAGCTAATGGAACCTTGCCCACTCTTCCGCGAGGAGTCACTCTCTGGCAGCGTTCGCAAGACAAACAGTATCGATGAATGGTCTCCGCACATTCCCGGCCAATAGAAATCTCGTCCCACTCTGAGTCGGGTTTTCTTGGTCCCCAAATGTCCACTCATTGGTGGTCGTGAGCGAGTTGAATGACCCGCTGACGTAACGGCTTCGGCACACACACCTGTGTATACTGTTGATCACCCTCACAATATACTCTCTGTAGAATCCCCTTCTTAAATCTGAAAGTGACCTGGTTCCGCTTCTTGCCAATGCGAACTACAACTCTCTTCGCAACAGCGTCTCTAGCACGCTGCAAAGTGGCATCCTTCTCTTGTAGTTCTCGCAGCTGTTTCGGACTAACGTTGAGACCTTCAACACTTTCGATGTCGAGAACAGTGTAGGATTCCTCAGCCGCCTTTTGCGCTCGGGTCTGAACTACTCCAACGGTTTTGACGACGGAAACAAAGGTACCGCTAAGAGGCCTCCATCCATCCCTGTCACCTGGTTCCCAAGGATCAATTCACAATGCAAATGACGCAGTACGGCCACGACAAACTTTCCTTGCACAAGCGGGGTGTCCACACAAATTAAATGCCAAGGGGTAGGTTCCCACACATGAACGATCAGCCATTTCCAGTTGAATATTTCCCGGAAGGTACTGGTCCGCAGCCACAAGGTCTTCTCTAACGCAACAAACTTCCGCTCCTGTGTCTCTAAGAGCTGTCACCTCCTTGCCGTTTACAGTCGCGGAAAGTATGGTGAATAAAGCAGCCACAGGTTTCTCTGTCCAAACCTCCTTCTCTGGTGAGCTTATAGATCTCACAGAAGATCGGCACTGCCTGGCAGTATGACCTGGTTTCCCACACCTGTAGCACCGAAAATCTGCAAACTTCCCCAGAGTGTTAGACGAGGACGACGAGGGAGCCTTGGAAGTACACACGGTTGTCTGCTGGTTTGAACCGAGTTCCCTGCAGTTGCAGCAGTTGGCTTTGTTAGCCCAGTTCCAATGTCCTTCCTCTATTGGCTGACTGACCCTCTGGTCGGTTTTTCCTAAACTGACTCGGCGCGCCAATGGTAGGATTGTGCACTCTTGCCTCTCGCCTAACTTCGACATAGTCAAAAGCAAGCTGTGCGGCTTCCTCCACATTTCGCGGTTTCTTCTCGCGGACGTAGTAAGCTAGGTCGGCACTGAGAGTTGACAAAAATTGTTCTCTCAAGAACAAATCACACAATGCTTTTGGATCTTCTAAGTCCACCTCTGCCAGCTTCAACCACAGATTGAAGTTCTCCTTCAGTCGCTTCAAAAACTGGGTGAAATCCTCATCAACCTCTTTCTGCATTTCCCTAAACTTCCTCTGGTAGAACTCTGGAGTCCTACGAAATTCTCTTAGAAGAGCGGTCTTGATGTCGTGATAGCTGAGTGGTGTTTCGCCGTGAATCAATAAGCAGAAACGCTTTCCTCGCTTTTCCATGCAACAACGGAGACAATCTCGCAGCCCAAAACCCCTCTGGCCACTCATGCGCAACGGCTATACTTTCGAAATGACGCAAAAAATGCCTCAATATCGTCTCCATTGTTGAATTCAGGCAACCGCACACGGTACGAATCAGGCGTCTTTGGTTTGGTCAACTTCGCTAACTCCCTTTGAAAGATCTCAGCATCTTCAGCCTCTTCCTTTCCAAGCTCTCCAACTCTGCTTGGCGCAACTGGATCTCATCTTGTCTCAACTTCAGCTCCTCCCCTCTAATCTGCTCCTGAAGCTCAATTTCTTCCTTCCTAAGCCTCCCTTGTTGCTTAAGCTCTTCCTCCTCAATTTCTCCTGGCGATCCAACTCTTCCTTCCTAAACTCCAGTTCCTCTTGTCGCAATCTCTCTTGCCGTCCCATTTCCTCCTTCCTCAAATCGAGTTCCTCTTGTCGCAAGCGCATCTTCCTTATTTCCTTCAGCTCCGCCTGAACAAAAGCCACTAACTCGGTGCCTATCAGTCCAAGAGCTATCCCGTTCTGCGCAACCGTAACACCTCCGGATCCACCGTAGCCTCGGTGTTGGTACCCATCGGAGAACGTTCTTGCTCAACACGTAGAGGTTTCTCATCGACAGTTAACTTGACAGCATCCATCCCTTCTTCCTCTGAAGACTCTGAGTCTGGAACCAAACGGCCTGAACGTAGACGTTTCTTGTCCTCGATGGACATACCGCTCACAGTCGATTATTGCGAAAACTCAGTTCACGAACAGCGTCAAATTTTTTTTACTCTACCTAACACCTTTCACACACACACTCATACAAAACCCTAACTACTAACTACAAATCTTTGAACTAAATAAAACTCTGAACGCTAAGTTGAATCGGGACCTAACTGAGCGCCTGAGGTGGATCCTCCCTCAAGCTATCAGGTCTGACTCGGCCTGAACTCAGTCGAGCTCTGAATCCGGACTCCTGCCGCTCAGAGCCCCAGGCCCCCCAACCTCCCACGTTCAAACAAACACACGACAGGACACAAAGATGCAAACCAAAACAAGGATGTCCTACCCTATCACACACCAGTCATACACACGAAATGAAACTCCCGAACTTACTGTTCAGCCATCATCCCACCGCTGCCACCAATTTGTCACGTCGCCGAGGGAGATGGCAAACACCAAGTCAGGGCTTCACTCCGCGTTCACACACCAACGACCAGTCCCGCATTCAACCTTCATCCACAAGCCCAAACACTCAGCTATGATTCACCCCTAACCACACTCACACCCAATGTAACATAAACTAACTAAATTTATTAATCACATCACAGCATGCGCTCCACAAGAAGAACAACCAATAATTTGCTAAAACCTAAACAGCACACAATATTACATTAACAAGGCCACGCGTATGCTATAGACACACACACACACGCCGACCGCTCTGCTTCCTTCTCTGTGTACCAAAAACCTGTGAATGCACACAACAATCAATATCAGCCAAATGATTTCAAAATTGTATGCACCCCACAACAACAGAGTATTCAAGTCATTCCGACATGCAGCAAAGCACGAATCACAATAACCCAGAATTTCAAATAAGCAAAACTATCACGAACTATAGTTCATTACTAATGTAGTTCCTTCAATGAAGGTGAAACCAAAAGTCCAAAGTGATGAAAGCTTTCCGACGTGTTCTGTTCAAAAGTTCATGGAGCTCACAACACCAAGACGATGGAGCACATTCAAAACTAAGCAGAAGAACAAAAAATACATGGTGTCCACAGTATGTTGGCGGAGGCGAATATAGTCGAGCCTTCAACAAAGAAGTTCATTCACATTCCTTGTCAGCGTTGATTCCTCGTTCTCTACAGTCTCTCTGCTTTCCACTCGATGACACATTCTATTCTCCGCATTCATCCACTCTCCACTACTTACATCGGTCCATTCACCCGCTCCCTAGTCAGGAAGCCCAAGACCAGAAGTCCGTTGCCAAAACAAGGGTCAATGGAGTCACTCCTTCCACGCCGTCCTGTCCTTCAGACGACAGACGTCACCCAACCGTCAGTCGGCCACCAGCGAGACAACGGCCACTCTCACCAGCTCAGGTGCGGAAGGGACACGGCACAGCAACTAATCAGGTTCTGGGGATGACATTAAACTAACAGGTAATACTAATCCAAGTCTCCCCAAGGAAAACCTAAATTCCAACTACTTGAAAAAACATAGGTAAAATTTAATTAAAACACCTATCTTTCTTTCCCGAACAAGAAAAATGCAAAACACCCTTTTAATTCCTCAAGAAAGAGACAATAATATTAATATAGAATTAACGAACACATTTGACATTCAAAGGGAAATAATTCAACAAGTGTTTATATATATGACGTTGACCTTGAAGGTCAACCTCCGCCGGTCATCATGACCTTGGCAATTATAACAAGTTCCCAACAGCGAAGAGAACTAACTGTCAAAATGTCGGCACACGCCTTTTAAATAAAAACCGAAATTTA